>CM034544.1:3308380-3351020 GCA_020002185.1 Paraescarpia echinospica | reverse complement strand
TGTGTGCTGTGTGCTGTGTGGTGTGTGCTGTGTGCTGTGTGCTGTGTGCTGTGTGGTGTGTGGTGTGTGGTGTGTGGTGTGTGCTGTGTGCTGTGTGGTGTGTGGTGTGTGCTGTGTGGTGTGTGCTGTGTGCTGTGTGGTGTGTGGTGTGTGGTGTGTGGTGTGTGGTGTGTGCTGTGTGGTGTGTGGTGTGTGCTGTGCGTTGTGTGCTGTGTGATGTGTGGTGTGTGGTGTGTGGTGTGTGCTGTGTGGTGTGCGCTGTGCGCTGTGCGTTGTGTGATGTGTGCTGTGTGGTGTGTGGTGTGTGCTGGGTGCTGTGTGCTGGGTCTTGTGTGCTGTGTGTTGGGTGCTGGGTGCTGTGTGCTGTGTGGTGTGTGGTGTGTGGTGTGTGGTGTGTGGTGTGTGGTGTGTGGTGTGTGCTGTGTGGTGTGTGGTGTGTGCTGTGTGGTGTGTGGTGTGTGCTGTGTGCTGTGTGCTGTGTGGTGTGTGGTGTGTGGTGTGTGGTGTGTGTTGTGTGGTGTGTGGTGTGTGGTGTGTGGTGTGTGCTGTGTGGTGTGTGCTGTGTGCTGTGTGGTGTGTGCTGTGCGCTGTGTGATGTGTGCTGTGTGCTGTGTGGTGTGTGATGTGTGATGTGTGATGTGTGCTGTGTGGTGTGTGGTGTGTGCTGTGTGGTGTGTGCTGTGTGGTGTGTGGTGTGTGCTGTGTGGTGTGCGGTGTGCGCTGTGCGTTGTGTGCTGTGTGATGTGTGCTGTGTGGTGTGTGCTGGGTGCTGGGTGTTGCGTGCTGTGTGGTGTGTGGTGTGTGCTGGGTGCTGTGTGCTGTGTGCTGTGTGCTGTGTGCTGTGTGCTGTGTGCTGTGCGTTGTGTGCTGTGTGATGTGTGCTGTGTGGTGTGTGCTGGGTGCTGTGTGCTGGGTGCTGGGTGCTGTGTGCTGTGCAAACAAGTACACATCTTCAAGACTATTTAATATTATTAGAGCACAAATTGTTATATCAGCCTGAATACTAATAGTAAAGTCTTCAACATTTCACACAAACGTATTTCATTAAAAATATTTATTTTCAATAACATCGACTAACATTCCTTAATGAAAAATCATATACGGATATCAAATCATGTCGGTCAAAACAGTCCTGTCCTTCCTTTTGTAGACAGTTGTGGTTTCTTATTATGTAGGCCGATTTACACGAGTGATCTGTGCTCAATAATCGTCGAACACAATCCTACTTCTCCCAAGAGACTATTCATTAACGGAGAGCGTGTAAGGAGAGTAGACGAATTCAAGTATCTCGGCACTATCATTGATGCAAAGCTCACATTTGGTGAAAATACAGCGATAATTAACAGAAAGTGCCAGCGAAAGCTGTATTTCTTACGCAAGCTCAGGTCACTCAGTGTCAGCACACATGTTCTACAAACCTTCTACAGATGCTACATAGAAAGCTCTATTACATGTGGGTGTCTTGTGTGGTACGGCGGCCTGAGTATCGTGCATCGCAACACTCTGGCACGAACAGTCAGGGTTAGTGGCAAGGTGGTGGGAAAAAAGCAGACCACTCTAGAAGATCTATACAGGCAACGGGCAGAGAAAAAGGGAAGGAACGTCTCCTCAGACCCCGAACATCCCCTGTTTCCATGCTATAAACTACTTCCTTCTGGCCGCCGCTTTCAACTCCTTCACTGCAAATTGAACCGCACTCGAAACTCTTTTGTCCCCTCGTCAATAAGATTAATGAATGAGTAACTGACCTTCGTTCCCCTTCATCTCTGCCAGTCTGACACTGGGTGAGCCTGAGATGATTTGTGAGATGATTTAACTTTAACTTAACTTTTTAAAAACTGTTGTAATTTATTTAACTTATTTAACATATTTAATTTATTTATTTAACCGATATAACTTTTATTATTTTTACTCTTTTTATTTTTACATTGTGTATATTGCATGTACATTTGTTTTATATGTCTTCATATGCTGCTCTACATTCCAAATGAATTTCCCTCACAAAGGACAATACAGTATTGTGATTGAACACGAGGTTGCGTGATATTACATCGCAAAGAATGGAAGTGTAAACACACCTGGGAGACATATACATCAGGCCTATCTGTAGAACGGTTTTGGTGGGGGAGAAAAGGGGCATATTCTAATTTAACTCACAATGTAGAAAGGTTTTGAAATTTCGTTACTCAGCGATCAAAAGCAGATGAATCCCTCGTGACGTCACAAAGGCTATAAGAGGGTGTGTCGAGAATTTAGATATGAGTCGATGTGTATAATGGTTCACACGGACGAGTTCCGTGCTGCACCACGAATTGCTTGAGCAAATCGACCTTAAGTAAATCTACAATTATGCGACTCGAACAGATCTGTCCATTTTGTGGAACATTACACGAGTGGGCGTGGAGGTAGAGTAACGAGGTAGTACGGTATGTTTCAGGAGATCCTACTAGAGTTCCCGGGTATGTTTTGGATGGACGCCTCTGTCCGCTTGGTTGGGAGTGACTTCTCTAAGGCCTACGACAAGGCGGTGGAAAACGACGGATTCGTCATCATAAATAACGGACTAAACAATATCTTCACCGTGACACATCGCGACCTGTACGAGTTCATGCCTTCAAACGTCGAAGGACTGAAGAAAACCTGGGTTATGGCTTCTGGCTTGATGTTGATTTATAATACAATTGCGACCTTCAAAAACTTTCTCCTCTGGTAAGTGTGTTTGCGTCAGTGGCTGTTTTCGTAGGTAATAGGATCACTCTATTCTTGTGAACAAAATGTCTACAATAAAAGCGGATTATTATTCAAATCGTATTTAAAGAGAATTTGAAAAAAACTGATATTTTTGATCGGGTGAAACCGGCGTCTTTATCTCATCCCTCTGTATTGGATTCATCGTGCAGCATATCCCCGCATTCACTCACGCACACGCACACGCACACACACACGCACACACACCCAACCACACACACACACACACACACACACACACACACACACACACACACACACACACACACACACACACACACACACACACACACACACACACACGCACACACACACACACACACCCAACCACACACACACACTCTCTCACACACACACGCACTGGTTTATTCGCATATTTCTTTCTATGTTAATATAAAAATACAATGTACGAAATGGTGACTCCTGCTGACATTTGCTTGTAGCTACATTGTTGTATGCT
This sequence comes from Paraescarpia echinospica, assembly GCA_020002185.1. Lineage (NCBI taxonomy): Eukaryota > Metazoa > Annelida > Polychaeta > Sabellida > Siboglinidae > Paraescarpia > Paraescarpia echinospica. The sequence goes on along the minus strand of CM034544.1, from coordinate 3,347,812 downwards.
ATTATATACTCGTCTTGTTCGCAGGATGTATCTGTGTGCACTCGACGTCAAATGTGCCTCGCCACCGACCACGCTTGCCTGTGACTACGACGAGGAGGACCGGTGGACAACGTGGGCCAACTGTCACCGCTACGACCAGTCTATTGTCAACGTGTTGGCAGCAAACAGGTGGAACTTCGACACTGACGCGTACCACGTTAAAGGATTTCCGTTCAAGATAGAGAAATACAATAACATGTCGTTGGTCATCGATCCAGTTCAGTGCAAGAAAAACAGCCGCCGGACCGCAAATGAAGACGACCGGGCGATCCCCGTCAAGTCGCCCCGTTGACGTCACGCGTTATTCCCGAGGAAGGCGAATCAGTTGGGACGGTTTACGTAACTTGCATCATATGCTGAATGAAATATAGGGGGGGGGGTGTTCAAATTACCGCAGGGGAGGTCACGATACTATTATAGTATTTCGGTATTTGGAAAGCTTTGTAGTTATGACATGATGTTTTTTAGAAGTTGCCTTAATTGGTAATGAAAAATAATGGTGCATCTATGATTTGTAGTTTGATTTTTTTTCAGTATGAACTCTCAACTAACTAAAATGTTCACCAGCTATTTATGTTATTTTGTGTAACATTTTAGTTAAATAAAGCTTTTGTTTTGTTTATATACTAAATGACCTGAATGTTTTGCTTGCTTACAACGGGTGGCTGTTTCGGCCATTGTATAAGTTTATTGAGAACAGTACGTTTAGGTTTACATCAAGTACATTTATTTACGTTTCACTTGTACTTCTAGTACATTTAAAAAAAAGTACTTTTAGTTGAGTAGCTTTTTTCTTAGTTACTTGTAATTTTACTCAAGTACAACATAAAACTAATTTTACCGGCCCTGGACATTGCTCATTGGCCGGTCTGGAAATATTATTAGCTTAACTGACGATTCTAACACTTGATATATATCATAAGAAACCGCATGCTGTTTTGAAATTTTTTGTCACCGCGCCGCCGTATCTTTAGCTTCGACTTATTGTAATCTGAATGGGGGCACATTTCCTAGGGTCTAGGGGACACAGTCACTTGGGAACGTTCGAAAAGGTCAAAGACCACGCCAAATTCCAAATGTCTAGGGGGCAAGTGCTTCCCAGGCATAGGCGCAGGAACGGGGGCAGGGGGTAGCTGCCCCCTGTAATTTCTCCGGTGGGCAGATATATGCTTCTGCCCCCATTAGATGTGAGCGTGAATGTTTGTTTTTGTGGCGAGCGTCAATGGCGGTGGAAATCAAAATTTTATGAGACAGTTAATGTGTATTTTTGTTGACTATAAAAAGTGTGTGCAATTGGAAGGCAGACGTATGGTTTTATGCCCCCCTCCCAGTAATAGACGGCGCGGCAGCCAAACATTTCTCCAAAGAATCTCACCCCCCGTCTTCGGATGTCATCATTTCAGCTGAGACAACGGAGAAAAGCGGGAAAAAGTAAACTGACAGCGGCGCTACGTGAAAAGTACAATTTTCAACAGCACTGTCCCCCCGTGTTCGGATGTGATCAGTTCACAGCCGAGACAGTGAAGAAGGTAAAGTTACAGCGGTGCAGCGGCAAAACATTTCCAACAGCACCCCCTCCCCCACCCCCCGTCTTCCGATGTCACAGTCGAGCCAACCGAGACAGCCACAAGGTGAAGGAAGATGTGAAGATATGCGGCGTCGAAAAGTTTTTTAGTGGTGCTGAACCTCCGGTAGCCCCCCCGAACATGAATTCCGTTCCCGCGCCACTGGCCCTCCTGCATCCGCCTATGCTCACGTGAACCGGCCCATCGGACCTCACAGTGTCCTCGTGAGTATCTCATCACAAATATACATGTACATGCACAACGAATTTTATCGAAAACTATACTAGCACCTGTCAAGAACGTTTAGATGTACTGACAGAACATGTATCTCTTATTGTCAATATGCCATCATCAGCAACATTGCATTACTCATGGTAGTTGTATATGAAAAACCACAACACATATTATTTACTCAAACATTTACACAATCGTAAGTTTGGGAGCAGTTATTCGTCCTTATTTTTAATCACATGGCCGTGAAATTGTATCATGATCTGCTTATAGAGCACTCGAGAAAATAAACGTCTGATAAGTGTTAACACAGTTATAGGAGTAGCTGAAAACTTCCCTATGATCGTGGACCCCAACTTTCCCCTAATACTGGCATTGGAAATACAGCGCTGCTAATTTGATTTGTGAAACGGCGTTCCGGGAATCAATGTCTGAATGGTTTTATTGGCTACATCAACTAGCGCCATCTAGCGAAGCGTGATCTTTCTCTGTGCACATGTAACATATTAGTCAATGTGCGGGCCATTTTGTGTTCCAGTTAGATTCCGTACTGTTCATGTTCGTTATTAAATTGTTTGTCATTGACCGATATATATATATATATATACATATATATATACATACATATATATACATATGTATATATATGTATATACATGTACAGCTGTATATATATATATATATATATATATATATATATACACTTTCTATAGTATCGATATGTTAAATCCACAGATGTATTAAACTTGAGAGGTTACCTTATAAGTTCGATCCCATGTCCCTAACTACGATGGTTTTCCTGGAATACTGTTTGGTTTTAATTTATGACAAGGGCTTCGACACATATATGCATTTGACAAAGTGTACAGCTTATGAATCGAACATTCAATCTGAGATAACACATATTGTGAGAAGGCAATAACTAGACCATCAACCAAGTCTGAAGTTGTTAGTTGATTTCCTGTAGTGTTACTACCGTTGCCAACATAAAGCATCCATTGAAGTAAATGAACGGCTCTTTTGCAATTGTGGACATTCGCCAACTGATACACAGATAGAAAACGCAGGTTAAGAGATCCAGCCAATATAAAATCAGGCCATTTACGAATGAGAGAAAGAGAAGATTTTGAGAAGGCCAATACATTATTTCTGGTGACTTCTAAAGGAATTCGGCTCAAACAATGTAATTCGTCGGAATCAACGCTAGAGAACGTCCCTGATAGATTGGTCAGTTTACTCTCAGTGCGCAATTTATTCTCTGGCTCTAGGAACGAAGCACAACGTGATTCTCTTGTAATTCTACAAACAATGCGCGGACTCGAAGGCAAGCGATTTTGAGTGACTTAATCTGAAATCTTATTTTAAGGTATCACTCATCTAACGCCTTCTAATATTTCACAATGACGCTAGATTGGTAGACTTATGTGCAATTGTATAGGGATCTTCGGTAATAGGTGAACATTGTTAAGTCATGCATAAGAAGGCGATACGAAGACGAAGGACATCGTAAAATAACCAATGACTTAAATGTGTAGTTGACGTGTAGAACGGCTTCATATGGTAGACCTAGAACGGCATCAAATCGTACAATGAGCAGTTCTCTAAGTACTCATGGCATAGGCCGCCTTGTGTGGCACCACTAAATGTGAAAATTCCGCAAAATGTGATTGGTCCGCTAAACGTGAAAAAATGTCTACGATAAATGTGAAAATTCCGTTAAATGTGAAAAAAATTACATTAAATGTAAAAAAGTAGGCCGGTAAACGTGAAAAAGTATCACCGCTAAATGTGAAGGGTGGTCGAGTCCTTGGGTTTGTCAGTGGATGGGTGGGTGAGTGGTTGAGTGTGTGGATTGGTGAGTCGGTTAGTGGATGAGTAGGTTGGTGCGTGATTGGCGAATGGGTAGGTGGGTGACTTTAGTGATAGAGTTTAGTCGGTGATGTTTGTGAATACGTCGTTCGTAAGTAGTTGGTTAGAATAGTCACACGAGCATTGCTCATCTAGCGAACTCAGAAGACTAATGTCCGACGCGAAGCATGATATGTCTAGCTGATGACAGTCAATTAATCTAACACCAATCGTCGACACCAGAGAGCAGTCAGCCGGATAGGAAACCGTCTAATAGCCAGAAAGAGATAACATTTAGCCGATTGTTTTGGAATATTTCATATAATTTATGGCACACCTCGTTCACAAAATCAGTATATAGGCAGGTACGACAGTTGACCCCAAAAACATTGCATCATTTAGAAATATATTAGATATGGCTGATTACTCAACTGTACTATCCACTGCCGATGCAAATGAAGCTTATGATACTTTTATTATAATATACAAATCACTTTTCGAAATATCTTGTCCAATTAAATCTGTGAAAGTTAAGAAAAAATACATTAAACGAGAACCATGGATTACTTCAGGCATATTGACTTCATCTCTAAATAAAGCAAAGTTACTTCAAAAAATATTAAACAGATCTAATCCAGAAATCATCACCAAATATAGAGAATATTGTAGAGTCTTTAATAAGAATAAACGAGCAGCAAAAAGTGCTTATTATACAGAAATGCTAGAAGCACGTAAGCACAATATCAAAGAAACATGGGCTGTACTACGACAAGCAATACATAAACAAAAATAATTCGCCAAACTACCTGAAACCTTCATCATAAACGGACAAGAGAATACAAATTTAAAACAAATTACAGAAGAATTTAATAATTTTTTCTTTGGAATAGGTAAATCGATAAGCAACTCAATAGCTCTTCCAGTTAAGCAATTTGAAACACACCTAAGAGGAAACTATCCCGTAAATTGTTTCATGCAACCAACGCAGACAACAGAAATAGAAATAATTGTACGAAAACTTAAAACTAAATGCACTGAAGGTTTCGACGGTCTATCCACTAAACTACTACAAGCGACAATACATAAAGTAGCCACTCCGCTTGAGGATATACTAAACCAATCCTTTGTCACGGGAATTGTTCCTGAAAATAAAAAAACTGCAAAAGCCATTCCCGTCTTCAAATCAGGTAACAATAAACTGTACAACAATTATATACCAATAAGTATTCTACCCGTGATTTCTAAAATAATGGAAAAAATTGTATGCAATATATTAATAATGTTCTTAGAAAATATAACATTTTGTATAAACACCAATATGGGTTTCGTGCAAAACATTCTACTATTCAACCAACACTGCACCTGCTGAAATATATTGCAGATGCAAACGATAAAATAACAAAAGACCTCACATTGGCTGTGTTTCTGGACCTTTCAAAGGCATTCGATACAATAAACCATTATATTTTACTGTATAAATTAAACTTGTCTGGAATTCAGGGAATAAGCAATAAATGGTTTACAAGTTATTTATCAAATCGAAAACAATATACTGAGATACACAAATGTCAATCATCTCCAAAAACATAATAAGTGGAGTGCCCCAAGGATCCATACTTGGACCAATCTTATTTTTAATTTATATCAATGATATAACTAACTCTACGTCTCTGAATTTATTATCTTTTGCAGATGACACAACTGTATACCAATCAGGTCCTCATATTGATACTTCAATTGACAGCGTAAACCAAGAATTAATACATTTGTACGATTGGCTTTGTGCCTATAAATTGTCATTAAATATAAAAAAGACAAACTTTTGCATATTTAGACCACCGAATAGCAAATACCAGGTAAATAACTGTATTAAAATAAACAGTGAAATTATTAATCAAGTTGGAAAAGATGACAAAGAAGAATCGGTGAAGTTCTTAGGAATACATATTGATAAATATTTAACATGGAAAAAACATATCAACATAATCAGTTCTAAAATATCTAGAGCAATTATTGCAATTAATAGAATGACACAAATTTTGCCACACAGTGCTTTAAAAACTCTATATTATACATTAATTCAAAGTCACTTAACTTACGGTGTACAAGCATGGGGCAATGGAAATACCATAAGAAAGATTTTACAAAAACGCGCTATACGAATAATAAAAAAAAAAAAAGATATAGAAGTCACACCGATCCTATCTTTAAATCTGAAAATATACTTAAAATCACTGATATTCACAGGTTGCATGTTTCACTATTTATGTATGATTATCACCATAATACACTGCCTAAATCCTTCAAACATTATATACCAAAAAAGAATCTAGCCACTAACACCAGAATTACTAGACAACGTAACCTCTTATATATAGAGAAGCCCAGAACTCATTTTTCATCTAAATTACCTAAACACCATTTTATAAAACTAAGGAATAATCTCGTCAAAACGTCAAATCCAGAGAAATTGTAATTGTTATTATCCAATTAATATCTAGACAACTATCTTAGCCTCGTGCATTGCCTACATCCCAGATGTGCGGAGTGTAATTAAATATGTGTTTACTTTTTATATTAATGTTTGGATCCGCACAAATTTCTTATCATCGATGTGTCGATCGATGGCGGGCCACCATATCGATTCACGACAGCGTTGCTTAGTTCACACGATCCCGGGATGACCTTCCATTTTCAGCACCTTGTCCTGAAGTGTGGTATAGATTACAGCACGTGTGCCACGTGACACACACACACACACACACACACACACACACACACACACACACACACACACACACACACACACACACACACACACACACACACACACACACACACACACACACACACACACACACACACACACACACACACACACACACACACACACACACACACACACATCGTTGAACACGGATAGCTCGTCTTTGAGTCGGAAGGGGGTGGGTGTCTGGGCCAACCATTCTGTACGAAGTGACGGACCTACGTCAAAGTTCTATCCTCGGAAGAACCGTTTTTCAACTCGGCTGCAGTAACGGAGTTGTCCAACTCAATTCCCATGACACAGTCATCTGTCGTCGATTTACATTGTCCTTCTTTGATCAGCCTGCTGAGCATATCTGCTACCTGGTTCTTGGAACCAGCAGTGTACTGAATGTCAAAGTCATATTAGTATAGGCGATCAGACCATTGGTAGATTCGTAATGGCCTGTGGCCCGAACCGGAAGTCGCTAACAGTGTTGTAAGTGCCAAGTGGTCCGTCTTCAGCGTGAATTTTCTACCGAAGAGAAACACATGCCAATGTTCGCACGCGAAGATGTATGCCAGTGCTTCACGTTCTCCTGTGGAGTACTTCCGCTCTGTTGCTGAAAGCGTCTTGGATGCATACGCGACTGGCCTCTATTTGCCATTAAACACTTGCGATAATACCGCACCAAGGGGGATTCCTGAAGCATCCGTCGTCACGATCGATAAAGCATCTGGATCGAAATGTGCGAGAATTGGAGCAGACACGATTTCTGCTTCAAGACGCGGAAAGCTTGGTCTTATTCGGCTGTCCATATCCACTGAGCGTCTTTGCGCAGTCGTCTAAGTGGCTCAGCAGTTTCCGAGTAGTGTGGGACAAATTTCAGGTAGAAATTCGTCGTGCCCAGAAACGAACCAACTTTCTTCGCATTGGTCGGTTCTAATAGATCCTCAATTGCTTTCACGTTGAGTGTAGTAGTAGGACACCCTTGGAGGACACATGGTATCACTGTAAGTCGATATCCGTACTGACAAACTGACACTTCTCGCGATTAAGTGATGTGATACTGAGCCAGCATGTTAAGCACTAGCTGCAGTCGTGTGTCATGTTGTTCCTGTGTGTGTCTATGGATGACATTGTCGTCCAGGAGGTTGATGCAGCCATCTGTCCCCTTCAGTACAGAAGCACAATCTTCTGGAAGGCACTAGGTGCTGAACTAACGCCATCCGGCATCCTACAGTACTGTTCGTACCTTAGAAGGTTGTCTTGGTGTCTCCAACTTGAACTTGTGGCCCATGATTCGGTTATACATATTATGTGAGGGTCAATATCTTCCACCATAATATTTAGTTCACTTCTTTTGTTTACTATGCTCCTTGCATTTACACAAACGCATTTATATCCTGATTCAGAACAGTTTTCCAGGCTGTTCTTTGCTGATTTATTTCTGCTGTTTTTTATCTAAGCCTCCAGTTTAAGACTTCTCTGTGAATCCCCTCTGCGAATCTAGTTTACATAGATGCAGCCTATCCAGGTCAACTTCGCTGTGACAGCACAATAAGCGAATCGAGGGCTAAGATGGAGGCCACGTGACGCCCGTAGCTGGGCACTTGTCATTGTGTTTACTAGAATAAATCGCCTGTGATTGGCTTACAATAATAGCATGTTTAACGGGGACGACATATTTAGATCACGGACATTCCCGGCTTTCCAACGATGTGCAATGTTAAGGGCTACCACACCGATAACGCTCGTGGCGGCGCGCTCAAATCATGCTAATTTTGTCATTCAGCTGGTCATTGTTTTACCAAATTGAGTGGTAGGTGTCGAATAAAACAACATTATGCCATGTTACATTGTGTTTTTGACCTGCACACTTTGAAATCCCAACATCGACGAAGTGACCCCCAACTGCTAGCGCGAAACCGATCTGTGCGACTTCCGCCTGGTTTAGGGAGAGCTGGTCACATCTATCACATATTCGTAGGCGTGTACGTATCTAGTTGACGTCGCTCCGTTCCTGGCAGTTATTATGATGTTATTAGCGATGACGTACGTAGTCAGACGGACGAACATATGGAAATGTGTTCGGAATATTTTGGCGATTGCCGTCGTCACTGTCACTCTGTTTACTTTGCACGGGAGATACAGAATACATACGATGGTAATTATTGTTAAGGCTTGTAAAGTTTGGAATCCTTCAGGGCTGTGTGTGTCTTGGGGTCCGACCTCACAGGAGTGTATGTGTGTTGTGTAAAGTGGGTTAACGTTCGCCAGAATCGGACTTCATTTACACCCCCGATTTGTAGGTGTTTGTATGAGTAGTCGGTATGTAGAAATGCTTGATTCCAGTTTCATGTCGAATTTATTCACGGATAATATAGAATACTTCATGTACAAATCGTCGATATGAGGTAAATACTGCTTTGACCCATCAACTAAGTGAAGTCAATTCTCTGGATCTGGCCGTACTACATTCCCGCCGTCCCCAGAGTATCTACGTTAAAAATGTAAAAAGTCGGCCGGTAATTTTAAGAGAAACAAAGTATCGGCTAACAGTCTCGTATTAAAGTTGTAATTTCGATTCTAAAGTTATGCCAGAGACATTTTCGATCGTCCCTGTGGAGAGTTTCGCCCGCTCTCCTTTAGACTCTCTAATCAACCTCCTTTTTTTAAAGCCCTTCTTTATTACCCGGCAAACCTCCTTCACGCATGCGTGCTTATGCATCCGTAGACCACTGCACATGCGTACTTCACTTATTAAGGCTTCCGTCTCTACAAGGACGTCAGTGTAATCTAACCACGTTCTGCCTGTCAATCCGGCAGGATGTGCGTTTTCTTTCAGCATACCGAATGTGAATTATAATGTACCCTCTATTGAATTCCTTTGTCTCAACTGCGACTTCCACAAAGCAAAGTAAATTACAATCGGTCACTCGTAGAGACGGGGCAGATTAATGTTACCACGCCCCTAGACTGCGTCGAGTCCGATCTTAATACCTTTCTATATTATTTCTACATTTCCAATTATACAGGCTGGATTAATGCTCCTACGCCCCTAGGCTGGGTCGAGTCCGACATACCTTTCGATACAATTTCTACGTTTATAATTTATCCAGCGCATTCCCATCTAAATATATTGCCTTCGCCAACTCTTCTTAGAATTTGCTAATTATTTATACCGAACCGAGATCCAGGTGGTTTCTACAGGCTGTCGCACGTTTAGTGACTCGCAATAACGTCAACTCAATAATACAATTAGGCGGGCAAGGAAATACCTGCAACTACATTATTATCACAAGGAAAAATGCCGATCTTCAGATGGCGCTAAATGCACATAGACCCAAAAGACGGTTTCACGAAGTTTCCGTGGCTGGTGGTTAACGAACATTGTGCCGTTGTATGTACGTAAACCGTCCCCAGATGATCGATGGACGGCTTACGTAATTCAGTACTATCACAGGAAACACGGGTAAAGTTGCGTACAATTGTCCGATAGGAACCTTTAACCAGTAAGAACCCTTAACACACGGGGAATTTCAAAATAAACGTTCCTTTTCTTTCCAGGATTCATAGTAGTTTACCGTCTTGGATGAACATGTTAACATACCCACACGTATAATTGCACAGATACACGCACGCATGCATGCATGTATACATGCATACGAACGTACGTACGTACGTACATACTTACATGCATACATACATGCATACATACATACATACATACATACATACATACATACATACATACATACATACATACATACATACGTACACACACACACACACACACACACACACACACACACACACACACACACACACACACACACACACACACACACACACACACACACATACACACACACACACACACACAGACAGACAGCAGACAGACAGACAGACAGACAGACAGCCAGACAGACAGACAGACAGACAGACAGACATACAGACAGACAGACAGACATTCACACACACACATACATACTATGTATATATATATATATATATATATATATAAACTCACATACATACACATACATCAGTGGTTCTTAGCAATTTTGACAGCGAACACAATTTCGGTCATCGGACTTTCGTGGCGACCCATGCATTTAAACAGTCAACTTTTAATAAATGATATAATAAATATGCATAATATAAAACTAGAACATAATGTTTTATTAAATTTGTTTGCTGAAAACGGAGGACTCACCAAATCAGCGCAGTACTTTGGTTCATCAACGCTACCCAGGGTGAATTGTTAGAAAACATTTTGGAGTGAAGTACTTACAAAATATGGAACAACGAAATTCCCTACGGCGAATACACACTGGCACCATTAACCGCGTTATGTAGGGGAAGTGTACCGATATTGAACACCATAACTTACCGAGGACTATTATAGGTCAGGCCACGAAGTATTACAAGCTCTCTGTTCAAGCAAGAAATCGAGTCAATGTATTTTTTCAAAAAAAAAAAAAAAAAAAGCATTTTCTTGATTGGTCCAATTTGAATAATACGTTAACTATATTGGACTGAAGTGGTCCTGATATTGGAACACGTGGTCAAATACAGGTATTTCTGGTTCAATGTAGTTCATCAATCAATTCTTGATGTTTTGAAAGAAGCAACGGTTCAGCACACTCTTCAGACTTATAAGAAACCGGTAGTGGCTTAATATATAAATTACATATTGATTGTTTGATTGATATAGGCCTAACATAGATTACTGTCCAACACGTTGTCGTCCCCGTTTCACTATCAGTCGTGTTTCAACGTCATTGTAATATATCCTAATCCTACATATCCCTTTAGAGTTTTGTAAAAAGCAACATCAACACCTATGCGTAATGCCTATACAACCTCTGACGTCACCCAAGGCAATCATTGTTCAACAGGCTGCCTTCTATGTGTTATTGTCAGTCGTGTTTCAACGACATTATAATAGATCCTACATATCCCTTTAAAGTTTTGTAAAAAGCAACACGAACACCTATGCGTAATGCCTATACAACCTCTGACGTCACCCAAGGCAATCATTGTTCAACAGGCTGTCTTCTACGTCTTCTTAGTGCAGCGGGTCGTAACCGTTTTTGGCTACAATCAAAATTTCGTTCGCGGGACTTTGTTGTCGACTCGTTCCTTTGTACAGCCGGCGTGTGATGTATGATAACATCGACAGGCAAAACATTAAAATATGACCAATAAGAACGTATTTTTAAAATAACATTTGCTTGGTGAACGGGTGGATCGGAATCACGAAATCAGCGCAGCTCATTGGTTGATCGACATAGAAAGAGGACAAGTGGACGTCCCTTGCTAAACTAAAACAAAATGGCGGGGGGAGTTGGAGAGATCGTACTATTTCGATTATGTTTGAAATATTGTTATTAATCTACTTCATATACACATATACGCAGACACACGCAGACACACGCGGACGCGCGCAGACACACGCACCCGCACATGTACACACAGTCACGCACGCACACACATACACACACGCACGCACGGAATGCGGCTGGATTACACAGGTAAAACAAGTTACTTGAGAGGTAAATATATCAACTAATAACAGCCAACAAACCGGATCATCTACCCAGTCAAGTGTTGTATATTATTGGTAAGATATGGTAAGAAATGGTGTTTTTCTTTTAGTTGCAGGATGCTGGGTCAAGATTGACAGGACAAATACCGAATTATGTGGCAAGGTTGACGTCAGGACAAGTACAGTATGCTGAGAAAATATCGACGTCCAGACAAATACAGTTAAAACCCCCGTTCATGTACCGTTCGCCCGCCTCGTCGGCCGTCGGAAAGCCTTTCAACGTTTCTCTCAAGACGGTCCAGTCTTTACACTTGGTACCCGACTCGTTCACGGCACTGACGCGGGCTAACGCAGATCAAGTGGTTGTCGTTACGGGAGCTTCAAGTAACCACTTCAAAGAGTCCAAAAACATGATCGCCTCCGTGCAGAAGTATATGCCGGGCCGGCGCATTATATACTACGATCTCGGACTGAGGCGGGAACAAGCGAAAGAGGTAAGAGGGAAACTACGGAAGATTAAGGACTCTCATAAACTACACAGTGCTGCAAACGGATATATATTTATATATATCCGCCTGTAAGTGTGTATATATATATACATATATATATATATACATATATATATATATATATGTATATATATATAATATTTATATATGTATATATAAATAATATATATATATATATATATATATGTATATATATATATATATATATATATATATATATATATATGTATATATGTATATATATATATATATTTACATTTACAGGCGAATATCATTTTAAGGTCACCCACGGGACTGGAGCAAAGTGACCATATTAGTCTGGTGACCTTAATAATGAATACTTGGACTGAATCATTATGGGAATTTGGAAGATTTCTGTAAATGTACATATAATATATGTTAGTATTAAAATGACATGCATGTGTGTGCGTGTGTACGTATGCGCGCGTGTGTGTGCCACTAACACGGCAAATCGTTAAAAACCCGTGTGCTATTGCGACATCTAAAGGAAGCTCAAGTGAGTAGATAAAGGCAACAATAAGCCAAACAACATCAGTTATGACTAGGCTAAAGCAAGTATGAAATAACAACAATATCCCTACAGTAACAACGATCAACATATTTAAGATCCTTTATTTGTGGTTCTACTAAACTACGGACGCTAAAGCTGGACTGTTAGCGCAGAGACTGAGAGCAGGTTGCACGTTTTGCGGATGAAGTGCCTATGGAGAATCATGAGAATACCATACAAAGAATACAAGATAACATGACAGAGTAGACTGCGTTTCCGTTCAGTTGGCATGTTTAGCGATTAGGTGACATCCGATCCCACATTGTAGCAACGACCCATGGCGGGCTATACACAACAATTGCAATAAGGCGCATCAGCGTCTGTTGCAGTTAAACGGGGGAACATTCCACTATTCCGTGCATCTTGTGGCCGGCTACCTGAAGAAGCTGTACTACTGTCAGGCTTTAGAGGTGGCACTAACCATCAAAATACCGCTGCATTGTTTGGGTTCCAAGGTAGAATATGCACAGTATTCGATTGTGTTTAGCCAAGATGACGGATCACTTTGGCGACCGGACACAAAATAAGGGCAATGACGTACGACTAATGTTCCCAATGATCTCCTCCAAGCAACCCGAGATAGAGACGGTGGCGAAAGGTAGTCGACGAGGCAGCCACTCGAGCAACCAACGAAAGCCTCGGTCAAAGCTCCGTGTTGGATGAACTGTTGGAGGAGTTACGTTATAATAGATTCTTAAATTACCTTAATAAAGAGTTAATATAGAATATTACTAAGTTAGTGACACACCTGTTTATACAGTCTGCTGATTCACCCTGACTGGTTGATTCTATTTATACTACACAATAGCGGACGACACACCTTGCAATACCGGGTGATTTTGAAATAGTTTAAACTTAGCTTTCGGACAACGGGGTGCACACACATAAATTTGAATTAGACACATCAAAGGAAATGGCAGTACGTGTGAGTTGTGATGTACATACGTGACTGCCGGCACAAAGGGGTTGAAGGCAGATATAAATAAAAGAAAGGTAGTATAAATAAAAGAAAATTATAGAACTCAGGGGGAATCTTAATCTTCTTCCCCTTGCTCCCTTGCGGGGGGTCCACGTCATTTGGTAGCTTCTTCTACTTTTCTTACCAGTTCTTTCTACATCTCTCTCTCTCTCTCGTCCGCAATGGCCATCCATTCATGGCTGTTCACGCTACCCCTCCCCAGGTCTCGTTTTATGCTGTCATTCCATCTCAGCCTTGGTCTTCCTCTCCTTCGTCTGCCACCCTCTTCTACTTTCCACGCTCTTTTCACGAGTCTGTCTTCAACCATTCTGTGTACATGTCCCGCCCATTTCATTCTGTTACCGGCTACTTTCCTATTTAGGTGTTTTTTCATTCCAATATCCTCTCTCAATTCCTTCATCTTCCTTCTATCCTCTCGCGTTACATATTCTTCTGACCCAGTTGTTTTCTGCTATCTGTAGTTTCTCCTGTCTCTCTGTCAGTGCCAGTGTTCCCAACCCATACATATACAGTCTGGTAAAACGCAGGCTTCCAACACTTTTCCTTTCAGTTGTTGCTTCATTTTTCTGTCCCACATAATGCCTTCTACCCTCTTCCATGCTGCTGCTCCTGCTTGCACCCTCCTCTGTATATCTTTCTTGCAATGCTTTCTGTAGTTCCTCTTTGTTATCAGCCACCACTGCTAGGTCGTCTGCATACAGTATCTTCTTAAGTTCTTCCTGCTCCGATATCTTTCCACTGATCAGGTTCATCATCATAATGAAAAGCAGGGGATTCAAGGCACTTCCCTGTCTGAGTCCTACTTCCACTCCAAATTGTTCCGATGTTTCTCCTTCGACTCTCACTACCACTGTTGTCTCCTTCTACATTTCCTCCACCATTCTGGCTTCTGCTTCTCCAACCTCCATCCATCGCATTACTGCAAATGCGAATTCTCTCGGTACGGTGTCAAATGCCTTTTCCAGATCTACAAAACCGAATGTTACATCCTTTTCAAATTGTCTCTTCTTCTCGATAATTTGTCTGATGGCAAACAAAAATCCATCATCTGTTCCTCTCCCTTTCCTAAATCCCAGCTGATTCTCTCCGATTTTGCTCTCAACTGTAAGCCTCACCCTAGCATCCAGCATCCTTTCCAACAATTTCAGGGCTGGGATCAGTAATGTGATGCCTCTGTATCTTCCTGGGTCATGGTTGTCCCCTTTCCCCTTCCATATCGGCACAATCACTCCTCTTCGCCACTCTGCTGGTATCTCTCCTGCTGTGAAGCACACATTAAACAGCCTCATCAGCCACTTCATTCCAACTTGACTGTTTGCTTTCACCATTTCCACTGAGAATTCATCCACCTCTACTGCCTTTCCAGTTTTCATCTTCTTTGCTGCTTTCCCCACCTCTTCTTCTGTTATTGTCCTCACCCCAGCTCTCTCCTTACAGTATGAGGTATCTCTATCTCACATTCTTCCTCTGGATTTAGTAGTTTCTTGAGGTACTTCTCTCAAACACCCAGCACTTGTTTTGTTCTAGTGACCAGTGTCAAGTCGCTTCTCTACATTGCTGATGTTTCGTGTAGTATCTTTGCTGTCTCTGTCTCCACCCCTGGCAAGTTTGAACATCAGTTTTTCCCCTCCACCTTCTTCAGTCCTATCACATAATTCCTGCTGATTTTCATCTCTTGCTTTAGAAACTGCCTTATTTGCTGACTTCTTCTTCTCCCGGTACTTCTGCTTCAGCCTTGTCTTACCATCATCACTCGCTTCTTCCACACATTTCAGTGCCTCCTGTTTTTCTCGTATCGCTTGTTCAACTTCCTGGTTCCACCACCACTGTTCCTTCTTCTTTCGACTTGGTGTGGGCTTTCCTGATGTTCGGCCACATATCTCCTCAGCTGTTCCAACAAAGCCTTCTTTAAGTGCTTTCCACTCTGATTCCACATCCTCCCTTTGTTCTTGGAGTAGCCTGAACTTCCTCTCTACTTCGGTTTTGTACTGGGCCATCTCCTCTCCTTCACATTTCCACCATTTGTTTACCTGTCTTTGTTTTCTCCTTCTCCTAGTCTTCCCATCGTTCCACCCTGATGATTTCCTTGCTGTATTCCTCCTTCATAATCACTCCCACTCCATTCGTCCTTCCATCTCCCTCTGCATGCAGCAACTTAAGCCCTTCTCCCAGATCCACTGCCCGGTCTCCTTTCCACTTGGTTTCTTGTACCCCCATCACTGACAGTTGTCGCCTCTTCATTAGCTCCACCACCTCCACTCGTTTTCCCGTCAGTGTTCCCACATTGAGGGTGGCAAACCGGACTTCGCATGAGAGTCGATGCCGGCTGTTCAAACCCTCCAGGTCTTCGCTGATTTCTCGCTGGTGCTTGGGTCCCAGCGCGTCGGTTCCCCCGCACGCAGTAGCCAATCTCGTAATTACTAAGTGACATAGCATATAATTGAGGTCATTTATTGGAGCCCCATGGCGCTGCCCATGCTGACCCATGTGGTGGGTTTATCTTCCAGGTTTTCTTTCCCGTAGGTCAATGTCTTCCATGACTGGAGGATTTGATCTACCCATGGTTTGAAGTCAGAGTTGTCCTTCTCCTAGATCCATAGCATGTTAGCATGGGGCCATAAGGTGCCCAGTTACCGCAGTGTACCACAAGGAGATCATGCTAGAGTCTTGTCTATGGAGAGGCTATGTACCAGCAGGGGAGGCTTGCGCATTCATGTCCCTTTTCGCCCCTGTGAAGGGGCTAGCTGGCGGTCGCAGCTGAACGCGAGAGCAAGAAGCGCTTGCACTACAAGCTACTCTCTACAGACCTGTGCTCAAACCACACTACAAGGACATTCTTAATTACTCAGCATAAATTGGCGTGGCGATGAATAAAGTTTGTCTTCCACCCCTTGTGCCGGCAGTCAAGCAGGTACTTCACAACTCACATGTATTGACATTTCCTTTGATGTGTCTAATTCAAATTTATGTGTGTGCACCCAGTTGTCCGAAAGCTAAGTTTAAACTATTTCGAAATCACCCGCTATTGTAAGGTGTGTCGTCCGCTATTGTGAAGTATGAATAAAATCAACCAATCAGGGTGAATCAGCAGACTGTATAATCAGGTGTGTCACTAACTTAGTATTATTCTACATATTAACTCTTTATTAACTTATTAAGGTAATTTAATAATCTATCATAACATAACTAATCCTCTAGCAATTCATCCACACTGTGGATGTACGATACAAAATAACTCAGTATCGACTTCCGAAAAGTAAAAGAGCGAGTTTCACCGATATATAAAATCTCTTCAGTTATACTGGAAACACCATTTTATAGCAAGTGATACGTATGGAATTGTTTGTTAGTCTAGTAAGTGCAATGTCGAATTTCCGTAATATTTCTTGTCTCTTTTGTGGCCTAAATATAACCAGTCTGTCCGACTACTGGCTGGGTTCGTACTACATAATCCCAGACAGCCAGTTTCCCAGGCTGTTTTCGCAGTTTTTTGATGGGTTGAAACTGGTTTATATATTAAATAAGTGATGTTGTGTACGCTTTTCATTCGCCTGCTTTTCTTTCGTCGATACGATTCGAATAAATTACAGATACAATCATGGTGTTCAGTTATTCTGAGAAAATTCGGAAACCCGGCATATCCCAAGCACGTCACTGAGGATCTTCGTTGCTACGCCTTCAAGATGCTGATAGTACAGGTAAGTGGAGCTGGTAGGTACAACTATTCTTCAGCATTGTGTGTGTGTGGCGTGTGTGGCGTGTGTGGCGTGTGTGGCGTGTGTGGCGTGTGTGGCGTGTGTGGCGTGTGTGGCGTGTGTGGCGTGTGTGGCGTATGAGGTGTGTGTGGCGTGTGTGGCGTGTGAGTGAGTCATTGAGTCAGTGAGTGAGTCATTGAGTGAGTGGGTGAGTGAGTGAGTGTGTGTGTGTGTGTGTGTATGTGTGTAAGTGAGTGAGTGAGTGAGTGAGTGAGTGAGTGAGTGAGTGAATGAGTGAGTGACTGAGTGAGTGGGTGAGTGAGTGAATGAATAAGTGAGTGAGTGAATAAGTGGGCGATTGAATGTGTGTCTGTGTGTTTGTGTATGTGTGAGGGTGGAAATGGACTTGATCTAGAGCAGACACGGCAAACATTACACTACTAGTACACCCAAAGCGTTACGTTCTGGAGAAAGGCAGTGCATTTGTTTTACGGAATACATTGAATATACTATATATTAACCAACATTTCTGAGATACAGCCTGACAAACGTTGAGTCCCTCAAAAAGACATTACTTTTTGACGCACTACACCACTAATATTATTCGCGGCTTTAGAACCTATCCTGGAATATACCTATAATTGTATTGTGATGTATGACGTTACTCTTACAGATGTTACACGCTTTACTGCTTATTGAAAACACAGTCAGACCAAACGCGTCGTATCTAATTTAACCGACACATTAATAAGTATTACACGTCACAACCTTTTGTGGTGACTACAATGCACATTCTGTTCGAAGGAGGTTTTACGAGAGTTCCCGGGTATGTTTTGGATGGACGCGTCTGTCCGTCTGCTCGGCAATGACTTTTCGACAGCCTTTGACAAAGCGGTGAAAAACGACGGCTTCGTCCTTATGCGCAGTGGTGGGATGTCAGTCGTTAGTGAAACCCATCCGAAGATGTATGACTTCTTCCCGACAAAGATCGAACGCCTGAGGGAAACCCGGATTATGGGAGGTGGTTTTTTGTTGATTTACAACACGTTAGCCACCTTCCAGAATATTCTTTCTTGGTACGTCTGCTGGGTCCTGCCCTCGTGAAATAACAGTGCACGACATTGTTCGAATGCAGCATAGACTTCCGATTAACAGCGTAGTCACACTCGTTCCTGTATACGTCATATATTGTATTACCCGACCATCTATTGGGTGAATTAAAACCGATCATAACCGTAAAAAAAGTTTTTAGTTTAATCACGACATATGTATAGAATGTGCTCGATTGCGTGCTTGTGGTGTGTGTGCGCGCGCATGCGCGTGTGAAAATCTGTATATATATATATATATATATATCATCATCATCATCATCATTGTGCGTGCGGTTACCTCGTAGTCTGCTGATATGTCCTGCCCAGGTCCACTTTTGTCTTCTGATTTGTTCTATCACTTATATGACCTAGCATTGTCTTCTGCCTTACCCAGAGTTTTGTTTCTCTCTCCCGATATGTGATGTTTAACATCTTTGTTTGTGCGGCTGCTAGCTTGTTCTTTGCCTGAATGGTGAGTGCGCTGTATGTCATCGCAGAAAGTACGCATGAGTTGAAGACTTGTCTCTTCAAGCAGGTTCCAAAGTTACCCTTGAAGATGTCGCGATGTTTGGCGAATGCTGTCCAGCCGGCAGTGATCCTTCCTTGAATCTCCTTGGCTTGGTTTTTGTCTCTGATACTGTATCGCTGTCCAAGATAGATGTAGCTTTCAACATTCTCTATCTGCGTCGTATTGATATATATTGGTGTGCAAATTGCTAGCATCACTTTTGTCTTCGAGATGTTCATCTTGAGACCTTGTTTTTCACTTTAATCAGCTAGCTACTGCAGCATGTTTTGTAGTTCTTGCGGTGTAGTAGCGCATATGAGTATGTCGTCGGCGAAGCGAAGATGGCTGAGATATTCTCCGTCTATCCTCAAGCCTCTGGTTTCCCAGGTCAGTCTCCGGAATATGCTTTCGAATGTTGCCGTGAACAGCTTGGGCGATATGGTGTCACCCTGTCGTACTCCTCTCTTGATGTTGATCTTGTTGGTCTTTTTGTGTACGTGGAATGTCACCGAGCTGTTGTAGATATCTTTTAGGAGATCGATGTACACATCTTCTATCCCTGTTCTTGAAGGGAGGTCAGTATTGCTTGAGTTTGCACCAAGTCGAAAGCCTTCTCGTAGTCGACGAAAGCGATGCAGAGCGGGATATTATATTCTCAGCACTTCTCTTTCAGTGTATGTGGTCTGTCGTTGAGTACCTGCTTCTGAATCTTGTTTGCTCTCGTGGTGTCTTCTCTATTCTATTCGTTAGTATCTTTGTGAGTAATTTGTAGATGTTTGATAACAGACATATCGGTCTGTAGTTTGTTAAGCCTTTCTTATTTGCCTTTTTGAAGATTATCATCATCTTTGCGTCCTTCCAAGCGGTGGGTATTCGTCTTTCTGATAAGCATTTAGTATACAGCTTAGCCAGTATCTTCGAGATGGTATCTTCTCCTGCTTGTAATGTTTCAATGTTTACATGGTCGTTGCCTGATGTCTTCCCATTCTTCATATCTCTTAGCGCAGCTTCCATCTCCCATGGTGTTATCTCTGGTACCTCTTTCGAGTCGGTGTGAATTATGGTACTCTCTTCACTGTCATATAGCTCGGTAGCTCTATTCGTTCCATGATCATATCTTGGTCTTGTATTTCTCTACCCTGCTTGTCTAGAAGTGTAATCAGTCTGTCTCGGCCTAGTGCCTGCGTTCTTTTGGCTTTCTTCAGGCTCTTTGATGACATAATCGTTTCTCGTATGATCTCTTGTTTGTACTTTCTGATGTCCTCCTTCGCTTTCTTTTTGATGGTCCTGCATATTTCTGCGTACTCTATTTGTTTTTTACGGTTGCCGTTATTAACCATTTCTCGTCGTTTCTTTATTAGTGCTCGTGTCGGTGACGATATTATCGTCACTACATGCCTGTTGATTGCTTTGGCAATATATATATATATATATATATATATATATAATAAATCAATACGCTGACTTTGGAGTCAGTGTGTTGTATTTTCTCCTAGATTCACTCGCCTCTTTCAATATTTGTTCGCTTCCTTCGACAATTAGCCTCCGATCTATCAATCATCCATGTATTTTAGACGAGGCAAAAATAGCTATTTACAGTTAATTACTTGTGTAGTGGTACTAAGTGTTATGCTACTATCCAGTGGCGCCACGTTAGCGTTACGTCTGATTGATTAAAAGTACTGTTGCGGTGATTACGTCCAACTTGGTCCATTAGTCGTACGTCTTTGCCCTTATTTGGTGTCCGGTCGTCAGGGTAATCCGTCATCTTGGCTATACACAATCGAATGTTTTGCGTTGTTTACCATGGGACTCAAACAATGCAGCAGTATTTTGATGGACAATATCACTACCAATACCTGAGAATAATACGCAAGTTGTTCAGATGACCGGCCAAAGATGCACAGCTGAAACAAAATAGTGGACTGTTTCCTTCATTTGATGGCAATAGTGTTACGAAACATGGCGAGATTCTGCGCGAGTGGAGCCGACTGGCGACAGGAAGTAACTCAGCGTCTGCTTAGGGAATAGGATGTGTTTAGCTTTGGGGTGTAATCACATGAATAATATATAAAGACTGATAGTAGTTCTGGTTTCCGACAGATGAAATTAAACTAAAGCGATGGGGGAAGTTTTGTAAGTAAACATTTTACGGTCGTTTTAGCGGTAGTTACATATGGACGCATGCAATACAGCCCGGGCGACGACTTTACGTAAGGCTGATAAAACGTACGTCTACCGTTAGCATAATTATCTTCAACAGTTTCCCCAATTTATTAACTGCCTTCGAAATCAGAAGAGTGTTAAAGAGATCGGTTGTGTATATCTCATGTAGATGTATCCCCGAATGAAGCACAGACTACCTTATATGACAACATATCAGGCTCGCCTTTAATTATTTAAATGTCTGTCACGCAAGAATGTAGTTTCACAATTAAATACGCGTACTTAATTAATTAAAGGCATCCCTATAATAATAATAATAATGTATTTATTTCAGACAATCATGATGTCCATATATACAAATACATCAATAAAAGTATGTAAATAATAAAAAAATACATAGATAAGAACAATATGTTTAAAAATTATATAAATCCCGGACCCACTGGTGCCGCAGTTTCGAAGTACAATACACGTCGCTAGTTTTAATGCTATAAATAATGGGATTCAAAGACATGTCAATCCTATTCATTAAGCTAAAAATAGCCTTTCTGATTACACATTTACCCGAGCTGACATTAGCTGTAGCAAACATGTGGCTAGCGCTACATCTCATGGGCAAATTGTTCAATATCCTGAAAGAGTTGTTATATGCAACAATGAATTGATGAAAATTAACTTTTCTAAAGTTCACCCATAACGCACACATATAGATATTACCAAAATACGCTGTAAATAGCTTATTTTTTACAGCAGTTGAACAAAAGTGAAACTTTTGACGTAACATGTTACTCTTGGCATACAAAAGTCTCACTTTGGCTTGCATGTCAGACTCATCAGACAAGTTATTAGAAATGACATGTCCAAGATATTTACAAGAGGTGGCAAAGTTTAACTTCTTTCCTCCTAATGTCATTTCTTTAGACAGATTTGACTTTCTAGATTCAAAGTACATGACCAGGGATTTACTCGCATTGTATTGCACATCGTGCTCACATCCATATGAGTAACACATGTCTAGTAGTGTTTGTAGTCCTTTAGCAGAAGGTGCAAACAGAAGTAGATCATCGGCGTATATAAGGTGATTAACAACCATGTTACCAAGACTACAACCGATTTGTTTTTTGTGCAGTTGTATACTCAGATTATCCATATAAATGTTAAAAAGCAAAGGGGATAACTTCCCACCTTGCTTAACACCATTGCCTACCGAGAAGAAGTCCGAGTAGGTATTTCCCCGTCGTATGCATACACATTGATTATTGAATTCATTGCTGAGTATTCTTAAAATATAGTTCGGTACATTTCGTTGTTCTAGTTTCGTTATAAGTTTATTTCGGTTGACACGATCAAACGCCTTTGATGCATCTAAAAATGCGACGTGCATAGCTGAACCATGTTCAGTGTAGAACCTTAATAATTCCTTAAATGCAAACACGCATAACTCCGTTCCATGTTTAGGCTTAAAGCCAAATTGATTAGGAGTGGTTTCCAAGTACATTTTCATTCTGTTAAAAAGAACAGTGTCTATTATCTTCGAAAATATATTCGATAGACATATTGGCCTATAATTCCCTTTGTCGTTTACTCGTATATTTTTGTCTTTAATAATTGGTACAATAACAGACTGTGACATTTCTTTTGGTAAATAACCATGCACCAGAATCGAAGACACAAGGATAGACAAAAGCACAGCGAGTTGATAATCAGCGAACTTAATATGTTCTGCACTGATACCGTCCAGACCTGGTGACTTATTTTTTGAGAGTCCATTAATAATATCCATCAGTTCAACTGCACCAACAGTCATTCCTGTATTGTCAGTGGAACAGTCATAACAAACTTTATCACATCGACTATCCTCCACATCATTAAATAAATGTTCATAATGATGCTTCCACATTGACCCGATGTTTACGTCACCGTGTATATTAATAATAATAATAATAATAATGTATTTATTTCAGACAATCATGATGTCCATATATACAAATACATCAATAAAAGTATGTAAATAATATAAAAATACATAGATAAGAACAATATGTTTAAAAATTATATAAATCCCGGACCCACTGGTGCCGCAGTTTCGAAGTACAATACACGTCGCTAGTTTTAATGCTATAAATAATGGGATTCAAAGACATGTCAATCCTATTCATTAAGCTAAAAATAGCCTTTCTGATTACACATTTACCCGAGCTGACATTAGCAGTAGCAAACATGTGGCTAGCGCTACATCTCATGGGCAAATTGTTCAATATCCTGAAAGAGTTGTTATATGCAACAATGAATTGATGAAAATTAACTTTTCTAAAGTTCACCCATAACGCACACATATAGATATTACCAAAATACGCTGTAAATAGCTTATTTTTTACAGCAGTTGAACAAAAGTGAAACTTTTGACGTAACATGTTACTCTTGGCATACAAAAGTCTCACTTTGGCTTGCATGTCAGACTCATCAGACAAGTTATTAGAAATGACATGTCCAAGATATTTACAAGAGGTGGCAAAGTTTAACTTCTTTCCTCCTAATGTCATTTCTTTAGACAGATTTGACTTTCTAGATTCAAAGTACATGACCAGGGATTTACTCGCATTGTATTGCACATCATGCTCACATCCATATGAGTAACACATGTCTAGTAGTGTTTGTAGTCCTTTAGCAGAAGGTGCAAACAGAAGTAGATCATCGGCGTATATAAGGTGATTAACAACCATGTTACCAAGACTACAACCGATTTGTTTTTTGTGCAGTTGTATACTCAGATTATCCATATAAATGTTAAAAAGCAAAGGGGATAACTTCCCACCTTGCTTAACACCATTGCCTACCGAGAAGAAGTCCGAGTAGGTATTTCCCCATCGTATGCATACACATTGATTATTGAATTCATTGCTGAGTATTCTTAAGATATAGTTCGGTACATTTCGTTGTTCTAGTTTCGTTATAAGTTTATTTCGGTTGACACGATCAAACGCCTTTGATGCATCTAAAAATGCGACGTGCATAGCTGAACCATGTTCAGTGTAGAACCTTAATAATTCCTTAAATGCAAACACGCATAACTCCGTTCCATGTTTAGGCTTAAAGCCAAATTGATTAGGAGTGGTTTCCAAGTACATTTTCATTCTGTTAAAAAGAACAGTGTCTATTATCTTCGAAAATATATTCGATAGACATATTGGCCTATAATTCCCTTTGTCGTTTACTCGTATATTTTTGTCTTTAATAATTGGTACAATAACAGACTGTGACATTTCTTTTGGTAAATAACCATGCACCAGAATCGAAGACACAAGGATAGACAAAAGCACAGCGAGTTGATAATCAGCGAACTTAATATGTTCTGCACTGATACCGTCCAGACCTGGTGACTTATTTTTTGAGAGTCCATTAATAATATCCATCAGTTCAACTGCACCAACAGTCATTCCTGTATTGTCAGTGGAACAGTCATAACAAACTTTATCACATCGACTATCCTCCACATCATTAAATAAATGTTCATAATGATGCTTCCACATTGACCCGATGTTTACGTCACCGTGTATATTAATAATAATAATAATGTATTTATTTCAGACAATCATGATGTCCATATATACAAATACATCAATAAAAGTATGTAAATAATATAAAAATACATAGATAAGAACAATATGTTTAAAAATTATATAAATCCCGGACCCACTGGTGCCGCAGTTTCGAAGTACAATACACGTCGCTAGTTTTAATGCTATAAATAATGGGATTCAAAGACATGTCAATCCTATTCATTAAGCTAAAAATAGCCTTTCTGATTACACATTTACCCGAGCTGACATTAGCAGTAGCAAACATGTGGCTAGCGCTACATCTCATGGGCAAATTGTTCAATATCCTGAAAGAGTTGTTATATGCAACAATGAATTGATGAAAATTAACTTTTCTAAAGTTCACCCATAACGCACACATATAGATATTACCAAAATACGCTGTAAATAGCTTATTTTTTACAGCAGTTGAACAAAAGTGAAACTTTTGACGTAACATATTACTCTTGGCATACAAAAGTCTCACTTTGGCTTGCATGTCAGACTCATCAGACAAGTTATTAGAAATGACATGTCCAAGATATTTACAAGAGGTGGCAAAGTTTAACTTCTTTCCTCCTAATGTCATTTCTTTAGACAGATTTGACTTTCTAGATTCAAAGTACATGACCAGGGATTTACTCGCATTGTATTGCACATCGTGCTCACATCCATATGAGTAACACATGTCTAGTAGTGTTTGTAGTCCTTTAGCAGAAGGTGCAAACAGAAGTAGATCATCGGCGTATATAAGGTGATTAACAACCATGTTACCAAGACTACAACCGATTTGTTTTTTGTGCAGTTGTATACTCAGATTATCCATATAAATGTTAAAAAGCAAAGGGGATAACTTCCCACCTTGCTTAACACCATTGCCTACCGAGAAGAAGTCCGAGTAGGTATTTCCCCATCGTATGCATACACATTGATTATTGAATTCATTGCTGAGTATTCTTAAGATATAGTTCGGTACATTTCGTTGTTCTAGTTTCGTTATAAGTTTATTTCGGTTGACACGATCAAACGCCTTTGATGCATCTAAAAATGCGACGTGCATAGCTGAACCATGTTCAGTGTAGAACCTTAATAATTCCTTAAATGCAAACACGCATAACTCCGTTCCATGTTTAGGCTTAAAGCCAAATTGATTAGGAGTGGTTTCCAAGTACATTTTCATTCTGTTAAAAAGAACAGTGTCTATTATCTTCGAAAATATATTCGATAGACATATTGGCCTATAATTCCCTTTGTCGTTTACTCGTATATTTTTGTCTTTAATAATTGGTACAATAACAGACTGTGACATTTCTTTTGGTAAATAACCATGCACCAGAATCGAAGACACAAGGATAGACAAAAGCACAGCGAGTTGATAATCAGCGAACTTAATATGTTCTGCACTGATACCGTCCAGACCTGGTGACTTATTTTTTGAGAGTCCATTAATAATATCCATCAGTTCAACTGCACCAACAGTCATTCCTGTATTGTCAGTGGAACAGTCATAACAAACTTTATCACATCGACTATCCTCCACATCATTAAATAAATGTTCATAATGATGCTTCCACATTGACCCGATGTTTACGTCACCGTGTATATTATCAATGTTTGTCGGAAGTTTTACTTTACTGTTCGTACAGTGCTTAATTTCTTTCCAGAATTTGCGGTGGTCTTTCTGACACAACTGTTTTGCAATGTTATCAGCAATGATAGTTTCTTTCTCCCTTTTACATTTTCTGATCGCCTGTTTGAATTTCATTCTGGATAATTTCATAATATTAAAAATGTCACCTTGTCTAGGTTTACCAGTCTCTTTCCATATACAGTAAGCATCACGGGCTGCACAATGAAGCTCTTTCACTCGCTCGTTCCAACCTGGTACAACATTATACTTATAAGCACCTTTGCGATTTGACCGGAGTGTGTGACCACACCTCTTCAATGTAATCACGATAGAATTGTAAAAGTCATCGAGATCATCATGATGATTACAGTTATGACAATTGGGATCATTGCATCTAACACCCGGTGGAACATTCAGTTTGCTCAATTCAACGTTCGTGCATTCTCTATATGCATCAATATCTTGTGGGTTTAATCTGTCCCACTGTAAGCCTTGCTTACTCTCATTAGTATTGCCACTACCACTAACGCATTCTGGTAGAATATCACTGTCTATGCTGAACGATATCGGGTGGTGATCAGAATAAATAACATCATAAAGTATGGACATGTTAGATAGGCAATCCTTCGCATCCGCGGTACATATGATATGGTCTAGCCATGATGTAGTTCCCCAGGCAGAACTAACGTATGTATATGTGTCTATTGGGAGAGTATCTTGATCACATATAGCCAGAGTAAATTCTTTGCAGAAATCAAGTAAGATATTCCCAAAAACTGATTTCTTGGAAATATCCGCGTTAAAATCACCAACAATAGTGATGCACGAGCTATTAATATTATTAACATATACAGCAATTTTGGACATATAATCATTGAACTTGTCCCTGTTTTCCTCGCATTCATAAGGTAAATATACGTTTAGTAGATAATACTCTTTGTTACCCCAACAAATTCTTATGCCGCATAGCCAATCATAGCACTGGTCAAGAATGGTGATGTATTGATCAAGGGAATGTTTCCATAAAAAACCTACACCACCATACGGTCTACCAGTTAAAATACCACAAGATGCATTTACAGGAGAAACACCATAACCCACATAACCTTCGTGACAGGTGTTTAGTATATGGCAATCTTGTTTAGTGAGCATAAGCTCTTGTAGGCACAGTATATCACATTCCATTAACACATCCTTTAAGAAGGGCATAAAACCTTTAAATCCATTACAATTAAAAGATGTGATGTTAATTTCCATAACTTAGTTCTTGGTGTTAAAGAATTTCCTCAAGTATACACCAGATGGCCAGTTGTCCGGGTCATAAAACTTAGATGCGTCATTGCATATAACATCAACCTTGAATGAGGCATAACTCTCATGCTTAGTTTTTAGTTTCACACATTTGGCCTCGAGCTTATGCACAGACTTCACATACAAAGACATGTCATCGACAGTGACCGTAGGATCTAGTCGTGAGACAAAGGCTGTCAGGAATCGTCCATCCTTTACTATGAGCTGGTTACCGCATTTCCGCGTGCCGATCACCGCCTTCGAACCGTTACTGCGCCTTTTCTTGCCAGACACCAGCTTAAAGTCATCATCAACGATAGTCTTCCTTGGTTGTTTCGCGACACCCGGCGCACGGCTCCCGATAACATTCGCAGCTGGTAGAGGTATTATGTTAACCATCGCAGGACTACGCTGACGAGTAGACGTAGATCGAATGTTACTCACGGTTACGTCTGCCGACGTGTGGCTCAGTTCGGCTGTGGTGACTGCGCTGATCGGCGGCAGATTCACCCGAAGCGTCTGTCTATCATCTGTCGTGAGCTCAGGCTTACGCTGAGGCCATATCACCGGGTCAGGTTCCCTCGATTTGACGGCTGTCATGTCACGCCGCAGATCCGCCATTTCTGCCCGCATCGCACGAAACTCGGTAATAATGTGACCGAAGTCGATGTTGTTGACGTCGAGCGGCGGCAGGGTGGACAAATCCGTAACCGCAAACACTGGCAGTCCCCTAGGCGACTTGTGCAGCGCCCTCAGTATATCTTCAATGTTGTTTTTCTCTTTATGATGCCCTTGTCGGTGCCGGCCCTGACGCAAAGCAAGATTCTTGACGACTTCGCATTCGTTCTTACAGGTTCTTACAGGTCCTCTTCTGGCTTTTAGGCTGTGATGCCTCTTACGCCAGCTCTGATGTTTGTCGTCAAACTATATGGTGCGCATGCGTCTGACGAGTTGTTCCATAATAGGGGTGGGGCTGTGTAATCGAGCTTAATTGGGTGGTTTTTCCATAATTTGTCTAATTTTCCCTCGAAGGACTGAACTGATGGAGCCTCTACCACAGACTGTGGGAGGCTGTTCCATACGTCCGTGCATCGGTGTATAAATGAATTTTTTTTAATGTTTAACCGACAACGTCCTTTGAATATTTTTAGGTGATGTCCTCGCGTACATGATTCAGTATCCCTCAAAGTTATAAAGTTCGATGTCACAGCTGTATCATATTTGTCTGTTAAAATCCTATACATTTCAATCATGTCTCCTCTGAGGCGACGATATGACAGAGTTGGTAATTTTAGTCTTTGCAGACGTTCATTGTATTCAAGATCTTTAAAGCCTGGAATTAATTTGGTTGCTCTACGCTGAACATTTTCAAGAGCTGTAATGTGTTTAATTAAGAATGGAGCCCATACTTGATTTGCATATTCAATATATTCAATTCGTATAAAGTCTGTTTAGCTGCTTCGATCTCGCTGGAAGTGAAGTGGTCTACGCACAACTTTACCAGCGTGTCATGCACCATGATGTCCATCTTGTTGAAGAGATAGCAAAGTATACTATTGCATACGATGTGAGTTTGGCCATCTGTCTGAACTTCGGCAGCACACTGACCACTGACCGGGGATCTGCAGTTCGCAGTGTGATCGCTTGCATTGTTCGAAGGGGCAGCGCCGTCAGTCATAATGGTTGTCATGCTGACGGGCGCTTGAGCGTGACCAGTGCGTTCACAGTCAGAAGAACTGTGAACGCACTGGTCACGCTCAAGTCAGAAGAACTATAACTTTACATAGGCGTACTTAAATAATTAAAGGCATTATCTTAATGTTACAACCACGCCTTTAAATTTACATACGCGTGTTTAAATAATTAAAGGTGAGCATGATATGCTGGCATAGCCTTGCGTCAAGTTACGACGTAAACACATCGTCCGAGCGATATTACAGGAATCCAGCTATAACCAACGCTAAACTCGATTACTGTAACATTGTTACTTATAAAACTTCTCCATCTTTTTTCCATCAGTCGGAAACAAGAACATGCATCAGTCTTATGTGTCATTCCTGCATATTTATATTCACTGCTTACTCCTGTAAAAAGCATATCCAGCTTCGATCATCTAGTTCTGATTTGCTTAATGTTCCTAGAGTCAATACTAATATTGGAACTAGGGCATTTTCAGTTGCTTCGCCAAGTCTCTGGAATATGCTTCCTCTTAGTGTTAGATCAGTTGAAGATCTCATACAATTTTGCCGTAATTAAAAAGTTCACCTTTATAATCTTGCGTATCCACCTTAGGCTTAGCTCCCTGGCGTATCGATCCATCTGTTGACGTCTGTAATATGACTTATCGATTCTGAGATTGACTAACCCTTTCGCATTGAAGTGTCTCTGAACTTGGTTCCGAGGATTTAGGAGCAAAAGAAGTGATCTTGTTATTAACATGTCGTTGTTGTTGTATATCGCCCGCTACGGGCCGTTGCTAGGATACGAAACCGGATGTCCCGTAATCGCTAATCATTCCAATTGTGCGGATGCAAGCCAATTTTCTTGATGTACTAGTATTGATATTATATTTTATGGTGCGCGGTGACGCAGTAACTAGGGCGTCCGACTAACCATCAAAACAACCAGGGTTCGAATAGGTTGCTGCCGTGTCGAACCATGGGCAAGTTCGTTCACGCTACGGTGCTTCAGTCCACTCCGCAGTATGAATGAGTACCTGGCCATAGACAGTGGTGGATATTTGTGTATGAATAGTACTAATATCAGCAGTCGTAAAGACTGGATACTAACCGTTATATCACCTACTTCTGTTTGTTCCTTCCGCCAAGGGACTACACGTTTTATTCAACAAATGTTACTCCTGTGGAAGTGAGTACTCCTATGGATGTGAGCACAACGTTCAATATAATGCTGATAAATACCTGTTAATGTTCTTTGATTCTAGAAACTTAAATCTAGAATCCAAAGTGAGACTTCTTCATGCCAAGGGTAACATATTGAGCCGTAATTTCATTTTTGCTCTGCTGCTATAAAGAATAAACTGTCCGTTATATATTTCATTAATATTTATAATATGCTTGCTCTATTGTTCAATCGTTGAAATGCTAATTTTCAGTAATGTATTGTTGCTTTTAATAATTCTTACAGGATATTGAACAATCTGTCTATGAGATGTAGTGATGACCACATGTGTGCTGTTGTTAATGCAAAATCGTATAAAGGTATTATCAGAACAGCTATTTGAGCTTAATGTCGAGGATAAACATGTCTATGAATACCGATATTCAGAGTATTCTTACTAGCGAGATGTACGTCACAGCCGCGACATCAGCGGATCCTCTCTTTATATCATGTATTACTGTTTTATTGATGTATATTACGAATATAATGTTTTTATCGATGTATCGTTTTTTTCTATTGACGTATTGATTGTTTGTTTGAAATAAAGACTTTATAATTGTTGTCATTATTATAACTTACCATTACTTTTACTTTCATTATTCGTCTTCATTTAATTAGTATTTACTCGTGAAGCGCAGTGGCGCAGTTGCAAGAGACTCTCAATCGTTCTCAAGTTCGTTCACTATACGTTGCTCCAGTTCGCTCTGCTATATGAATGAGTACCTGGCGATATATTGTGGTGGATATTTACGTATGAATATCTTCGCACCCTAATTGCAGCGTAGTTTAATGCTTCCCAGAGAAGACGAGATAGTGTCAATTGAACAGCAGTCCTTAAGACTGGACACTGCGCTGTATAAGAAGTTACCTCTACTTTTATTTTATTTGTGCAGGATGTACCTGTGTGCGCTTGACGAAGCTTGCTCCGTGCCGCCGCCCACTCCACACGGGTGTACGTATGCCAAAAAGAACCGAGGGTGGACGTGGGCTAATTGTCACCGCTTCGACCAGTCGTATATGAACACATTGGCAGCAAATCGGTGGAACTACGACACTCATGCCTACCACGTGGAGCACTTGCCTTTCAAAATATTCAGACATTTGCCGGACGTCGAAGGATCCATTACAAAATGCGTGCGCGATACCACGTGACGTGGGAAATTCTTCAAAGGGGCAACAGCCGGCGTATTGTGGATATTTATATATATATATATATATACGAAAAGGTTATGGTAATAAAAATCACATCTTAAATAAATTTATATGTTTTAGATGTTAAAAATGTCGTTATGACTCAATGTACCCCACAAGTTATACCACTTCACAAGCTATCGCTAATTTGCATATAGGGTATATATATATATATATATATAGAGAGAGAGAGAGAGAGAGAGAGGGGGGAGGGAGGGAGGGAGGGAGGGAAGGAGAGATAGAGAGAAAAAGAGAGAGAGAGAGAGAGAGAGAGAGAGAGAGAGAGAGAGAGAGAGAGAGAGAGAGAGAGAGAGAGAGAGAGAGAGAAAATTACACATATACCAGCCTCATAAATTTCACGATCCTCTTAAAAAACATAGCTATTTATATGATAGCGCAATTGTAATGTTAAAAACTGTACTTTTATCATTGAAAACATGGAAAGTTGGTTATTTCTATCACATTTCCATAGTCCTGTTGTTTGACTCTATTGTGAACAGTTGTAGTCGCCACCGCCACTGCTAGAGAGAGTGAGTGGCATACTCGGCGATAGGTGGTGCGTCACTGACCTAAATACGTGTAGTTTAAGTTTCACGACAAAACAATATCAGTTGATGACATATGGGCAATAATCACGAAAAATCACCTTTTCCCAAAGATAAATGTTTATAAATCATTGCACGATCCAACAGCCCCTATGGTTTACATGAGTAGGTCATTCAAAGTAAGTGCGACTGAACCCATTCGGCGAGAAAATTAATCATGCGATCCCTTTTCGCAACATAAGTCTATTCAACAGTAATATGATAGGTTACATGTGCGACTCGGGACTATGATGTGTAGCTGCCACGAGCCTAACAGCTCATGTTTCGTGGGTCGGTGGTTATGTCCAAAACCTGGCGGACGTAGGGTCGCTACAATTATGGAAGCCCTACACAAACCGCTTCTTTGGTAGTTTATTTGAGGTGGACATGTTTTGGACGTAACTTGAACGCTTCAACATGATGTGAATTGTTGTTTTAATAAATTATTGGACAACAGTCGTTTTTGCAATAACGTCCCTATAGTAGAATGGGCAAATGGAGGTAACAGGAGGCCGGGGCAACGTCTTCATTGTTTGATTAAATGTTATAACTTTATTTGTATAACTAGTGTAAAGCAGCCAAGGACATTAACTCAACAAACAGCGAATGTTCCAGCTCTTCCTGCAAAATGTTTCCGTCTTCGTTGAGGAACGAGAAAATCCTTCATTTTCTCCTTCTTCTTTTACTTCGACTTCTTCATCATCTTCTTCTTTTATCTTCTTCGTCTTCATCTTATGATTAGCTCAGCATTCCGTTATAGCCACACGTGTGTGCTACGGTAATATCGAGCTTGAATATCACAGTAGTCCGTGTCTATGGTTAAAGAGGCCGTTATAGCCACACGTATGTGCTACAGTAATATCGAGCTTGAATATCACAGTAGTCCGTGTCTATGGTTAAAGAGGCCGTTATAGCCACACGTATGTGCTACAGTAATATCGAGCTTGAATATCACAGTAGTCCGTGTCTATGGTTAAAGAGGCCGTTATAGCCACACGTATGTGCTACAGTAATATCGAGCTTGAATATCACAGTAGTCCGTGTCTATGGTTAAAGAGGCCGTTATAGCCACACGAATGTGCTACAGTAATATCGAGCTTGTATATCACAGTAGTCCGTGTCTATGGTTAAAGAGGCCGTTATAGCCACACGTATGTGCTACAGTAATATCGAGCTTGAATATCACAGTCGTCCATGTATATGGTTAAAGAAGCCGTTATAGCCACACGTATGTGCTACAGCAATATCGAGCTTGAATATCACAGTAGTCCGTGTCTATGGTTAAAGAGGCCGTTATAGCCACACGTATGTGCTACAGTAATATCGAGCTTGAATATCACAGTAGTCCGTGTCTATGGTTAAAGAGGCCGTTATAGCCACATGTATGTGCTACAGTAATATCGAGCTTGAATATCACAGTAGTCCGTGTCTATGGTTAAAGAGGCCGTTATAGCCACACGTATGTGCTACAGTAATATCGAGCTTGAATATCACAGTAGTCCGTGTCTATGGTTAAAGAGGCCGTTATAGCCACACGTATGTGCTACAGTAATATCGAGCTTGAATATCACAGTAGTCCGTGTCTATGGTTGAAGAGGCCGTTATAGCGACACGTATGTGCTACAGTAATATCGAGCTTGAATATCACAGTCGTCCGTGTATATGGTTAAAGAAGCCGTTATAGCCACACGTATGTGCTACAGCAATATCGAGCTTGAATATCACAGTCGTCCGTGTATATGGTTAAAGAAGCCGTTATAGCCACACGTATGTGCTACAGTAATATCGAGCTTGAATATCACAGTAGTCCGTGTCTATGGTTAAAGAGGCCGTTATAGCCACACGTATGTGCTACAGTAATATCGAGCTTGAATATCACAGTAGTCCATGTCTATGGTTAAAGAGGCCGTTATAGCCACACGTATGTGCTACAGCAATATTGAGCTTGAATATCACAGTAGTCCGTGTCTATGGTTAAATAGGCCGTTATAGCCACACGTATGTGCTACAGTAATATTGAGCTTGAATATCACAGTAGTCCGTGTCTATGGTTGAAGAGGCCGTTATAGCCACACGTATGTGCTACAGCAATATCGAGCTTGACTATCACAGTAGTCCGTGTCTATGGTTGAAGAGGCCGTTATAGCCACACGTATGTGCTACAGCAATATCGAGCTTGAATATCACAGTAGTCCGTGTCTATGGTTGAAGAGGCCGTTATAGCCACACGTATGTGCTACAGCAATATCGAGCTTGAATATCACAGTAGTCCGTGTCTATGGTTAAAGAGGCCGTTATAGCCACACGTATGTGCTACAGTAATATTGAGCTTGAATATCACAGTAGTCCGGGTCTATGGTTAAATAGGCCGTTATAGCCACACGTATGTGCTACAGTAATATCGATCTTGAATATCACAGTCGTCCGTGTCTATGGTTGAAGAGGCCGTTATAGCCACACGTATGTGCTACAGTAATATCGAGCTTGAATATCACAGTAGTCCGTGTCTATGGTTAAAGAGGCCGTTATAGCCACACGTATGTGCTACAGTAATATTGACCTTGAATATCACAGTAGTCCGGGTCTATGGTTAAATAGGCCGTTATAGCCACACGTATGTGCTACAGTAATATCGATCTTGAATATCACAGTCGTCCGTGTCTATGGTTGAAGAGGCCGTTATAGCCACACGTATGTGCTACGGTAATATTAAGCTTGAATATCACAGTAGTCCGTATCTATGGTTAAAGAGGCCGTTATAGACACACGTGTGTGCTACAGTAATATCGAGCTTGAATATCACAGTAGTCCGTGTCTATGGTTAAAGAGGCCCTTATAGCGACACGTATGTGCTACGGTAATATTAAGCTTGAATATCACAGTAGTCCGTGTCTAAGGTTAAAGAGGCCGTTATAGCCACACGTATGTGCTACAGTAATATTAAGCTTGAATATCACAGTCGTCCGTGTCTATGGTTAAAGAGGCCGTTATAGCCACACGTATGTGCTACAGTAATATCGAGCTTGAGTATCACAGTCGTCCGTGTCTATGGTTAAAGAGGCCGTTATAGCCACACGTGTGTGCTACGGTAATATCGAGCTTGAATATCACAGTCGTCCGTGTCTATGGTTAAAGAGGCCGTTATAGCCACACGTGTGTGCTACGGTAATATCGAGCTTGACTATCACAGTAGTCCGTGTCTATGGTTAAATAGGCCGTTATAGCCACACGTGTCTGCTTCGGTAATATCGAGCTTGAATATCACAGTCGTCCGTGTCTATGGTTAAAGAGGCCGTTATAGCCACACGTGTGTGCTACGGTAATATCGAGCTTGACTATCACAGTAGTCCGTGTCTATGGTTAAATAGGCCGTTATAGCCACACGTGTGTGCTTCGGTAATATCGAGCTTGAATATCACAGTCGTCCGTGTCTATGGTTGAAGAGGCCGTTATAGCCACACGTATGTGCTACAGCAATATCGAGCCTGCATATCACAGTCGTCCGTTTCTAAGGTTAAAGAGGCCGTTATAGCCACACGTATGTGCTACAGTAATATTAAGCTTGAATATCACAGTCGTCCGTGTCTATGGTTAAAGAGGCCGTTATAGCCACAGGTATGTGCTACAGTAATATCGAGCTTGAATATCACAGTCGTCCGTGTCTATGGTTAAAGAGGCCGTTATAGCCACACGTGTGTGCTACGGTAATATCGAGCTTGAATATCACAGTCGTCCGTGTCTATGGTTAAAGAGGCCGTTATAGCCACACGTGTGTGCTACGGTAATATCGAGCTTGACTATCACAGTATCCACCAGTTAATATGTGTCAATCGATCGTCATCCAGCGTTCACGGTCCACCAGCTATGTGTTAAATCAGTAGTCCCCCGTTCATCCACCAGTATTGTTATCTATGGTTAAATATCGGCATCGTTATAGCCACACGTGTGTGCTTAGTATTGTAATATCGAGCCTGAATATCACAGTCGTCCGTGTCTAAGGTTAAAGAGGCCGTTATAGCCACACGTGTGTGCTACAGCAATATCGAGCTTGAATATCACAGTCGTCCGTGTCTATGGTTAAAGAGGCCGTTATAGCCACACGTATGTGCTACAGTAATATCGAGCTTGAATATCACAGTAGTCCGTGTCTATGGTTAATGAGGCCGTTATAGCCACTCGTATGTGCTACAGCAATATCGAGCATGAATA
Organism: Paraescarpia echinospica; assembly: GCA_020002185.1. Classification (NCBI taxonomy): domain Eukaryota; kingdom Metazoa; phylum Annelida; class Polychaeta; order Sabellida; family Siboglinidae; genus Paraescarpia; species Paraescarpia echinospica. Next base: position 3,310,927 of record CM034544.1, on the reverse strand, counting down.
TCACAGTCGTCCGTGTCTATGGTTAAAGAGACCACTTACATATTTACCCCTTTGCAAAGACACCAGGTAGAAGGGCCCAACGGCTTATAGTGTATCTTCCGAAAGACAAAGGCAATGTGGGTTGGACGAAATTGTCCAAGTTTCTGAATGGCGATCGGTAGTAGGATTCGAACCCCAGTCCCGCTCGACCACCGCCCCCTTTTGATGCAGAATACGTCAGAGTGAGTCACCAAATGATTATAATGTGTTCCTATTGTTAAATGAGATCCCCAATCCGTAAAAAGTAAATATGCAGCAAAGATCGTCACCCCGTTCATCCACATACAGGATTGTTAAATGCATCCCGTGCCCCGTTCATCACTATGTATATTTAAATACTCATCCGTCACCCGCGTTCATCCACCAGTGTTTTTAAATCACTCGCCAGCCCCGTCCATCCAAACCAATGCAATTGTTAATATCATCGTCACCCCTGATTCAATCCACCAGATATTCAGTTAAATCACCCTCTGTCTGTAAACCCCGTAATCATCAAACACCAGTTATTTGTATAAATACAATCGTCACCCCAGATTGTATCATGCCACCAGCTATTGTTAAATCATCGTCACCCCGTTCTACTACACGAGTTATTGTCATAAATCATCGTCACCCCGTTCATCCACCAGTATTGTTAATTCGTCATAAATCATCGTCACCCCGTTCATCCACCATCTCATTCCACCAGTATTGTTAAATCATCGTCACCCCGTTCATCCACGTATTGTTAAATCATCGTCACCCCGTTCATCCACTAGTATTGTTAAATCATCGTCACCCCGTTCATCCACCACTATTGTTAAATCATCGTCAACCCGTTCATCCACCAGTATTGTTAAATCATCGTCACCCCGTTCATCCACCAGTATTGTTAAATCATCGTCACCCCGTTCATCCACCAGTATTGTTAAATCATCGTCACCCCGTTCATCCACCACTATTGTTAAATCATCGTCATCCTGTTCATCCACCAGTATTGTTAAATCATCGTCACCTCTGTTCATTCACCAGTATTGTTAAATCATCGTCACCCTGTTCATCCACTGGTATAGTTAAATCATCGTCACCCTGTTCATCCACCAGTGTTGTTAAACACGTCGTTCTGTTCATCTACTCATAGTTAAATCATCGTCACCTCTGTCATCCACCAGTAAGCAGTTAAATCATCGTCACCCCGTTCATCCACCAGTATAGTTAAATCATCGTCACCCCGTTCATCCACCAGTATTGTTAAATCATCGTCACCCCGTTCATCCACCAGTATTGTTAAATCATCGTCACCCCGTTCATCCACCAGTATAGTTAAATCATCGTCACCCCGTTCATCCACCAGTATAGTTAAATCATCGTAACCCCGTTCATCTACCAGTATAGGTAAATCATCGTAACCCCGTTCATCTACCAGTATAGGTAAATCATCGTCACCCCGTCCATCCACCAGTATTGTTAAATCATCGTCATCCCGTTCATCCACCAGTATTGTTAAATCATCGTCACCCCGTTCATCCACCAGTATTGTTAAATCATCGTCACCCCGTTCATCGACTAGTATAGTTAAATCATCGTCACCCCGTTCATCCACCAGTATTTTTAAATCATCGTCACCCCGTTCATCCACCAGTATTGTTAAATCATCGTCACCCCGTTCATCCACCAGTATTGTTAAATCATCGTCACCCCGTTCATCCACCACTATTGTTAAATCATCGTCAACCCGTTCATCCACCAGTATTGTTAAATCATCGTCACCCCGTTCATCCACCAGTATTGTTAAATCATCGTCACCCCGTTCATCCACTAGTATAGTTAAATCATCGTCATCCCGTTCATCCACCACTATTGTTAAATCATCGTCAACCCGTTCATCCACTAGTATTGTTAAATCATCGTCACCCCGTTCATCCACCACTATTGTTAAATCATCGTCAACATGTTCATCCACCAGTATTGTTAAATCATCGTCACCCCGTTCATCCACCAGTATTGTTAAATCATCGTCACCCCGTTCATCCACCAGTATAGTTAAATCATCGTCACCCCGTTCATCCACCAGTGTTGTTAAATCATCGTCACCCCGTTCATCCACCAACATTGTTAAATCATCGTCACCCCGTTCATCCACCAGTATTGTTAAATCAACGTCACCCCGTTCATCCACCAGTATAGTTAAATCATCGTCACCCCGTTCATCCACCAGTATAGTTAAATCATCGTAACCCCGTTCATCTACCAGTATAGGTAAATCATCGTCACCCCGTCCATCCACCAGTATTGTTAAATCATCGTCATCCCGTTCATCCACCAGTATTGTTAAATCATCGTCACCCCGTTCATCCACCAGTATTGTTAAATCATCGTCACCCCGTTCATCCACTAGTATAGTTAAATCATCGTCACCCCGTTCATCCACCAGTGTTGTTAAATCATCGTCACCCCGTTCATCCACTAGTATAGTTAAATCATCGTCACCCCGTTCATCCACGAATGTTGTTAAATCATCGTAACCCC
>CM034544.1:3233444-3307380 GCA_020002185.1 Paraescarpia echinospica | reverse complement strand
TCGTCACCCCGTCCATCCACCAGTATTGTTAAATCATCGTCATCCTTTTCATCCACCAGTATTGTTAAATCATCGTCATCCCGTTCAGCCACCAGTATAGTTAAATCATCGTCACCCCGTTCATCCACCAGTATAATTAAATCATCGTCACCCCGTTCATCCACCAGTGTTGTTAAATCATCGTAACCCTTTCATCCACCAGTGTTGTTAAATCATCGTCACCCCGTTCATCCACCAGCATTGTTAAATCATCGTCACCCCGTTCATCCACCAGTATTGTTAAATCATCGTCACCCCGTTCATCCACCAGTATAGTTAAATCATCGTCACCCCGTTCATCCACCAGTATAGCTAAATCATCGTCACCCAATTCATCTACCAGTATAGGTAAAATCGTCGTCACCCCGTCCATCCACCAGTATTGTTAAATCATCGTCATCCCGTTCATCCACCAGTATTGTTAAATCGTCGTCACCCCGTTCATCCACCAGTATTGTTAAATCATCGTCACGCCGTTCATCCACCAGTATAGTTAAATCATCGTCACCCCGTTCATCCACCAGAGTTGTTAAATCATCGTCACCCCGTTCATCCACCAGCATTGTTAAATCATCGTCACCCCGTTCATCCACCAGTATAGTTAAATCATCGTCACCCTGTTCCATCCCACCAGTATTGGTACAAATCATCGTCACCCCAAGCTCATCCACCACCAGTATAGTTAAACTCATTCCTTCACCCTTCAGTTCATCTTACCAGTAGTAGGTAAATCATCGTCACCCCGTCCATCCACCTTCAGTATTTTAAATCATCGTCATCCTGTTCATCCACCAGTATTGTTAGAACCATAGTCACCCCTGTTCATCCACCAGTATTATAAACTTCATCGTCATCCTGTTCATCCACCATAAGCAAATCATCGTCACCCTGTTCATCATCCACCAGTGTTGTTAAATCATCGTCACCCCCGTTCATCCACCAGCATTGTTAAATCATCGTCACTCCGTCCATCCACCAGTATAGTTTAATCATCGTCATCCCGTTCATCCACCAGTATTGTTAAATCATCGTCACCCCGTTCATCCACCAGTATTGTTAAATCACCGTCATCCCGTTCATCCACCTTTATAGTTAAATCATCGTCACCCCGTTCATCCACCAGTGTTGTTAAATCATCGTCACCCCGTTCATCCACCAGCATTGTTAAATCATCGTCACCCCGTTCATCCACCAGTATAGTTAAATCATCGTCACCCCGTTCATCCACCAGTATAGTTAAATCATCGTCACCCCGTTCATCCACCAGTATTGTTAAATCATCGTCACCCCGTTCATCCACCAGTATAGTTAAATCATCGTCACCCCGTTCATCCACCAGTATAGTTAAATCATCGTCACCCCGTTCATCTACCAGTACAGGTAAATCATCGTCATCCCGTCCATCCACCAGTATTTTTAAATCATCGTCATCCCGTTCATCCACCAGTATTGTTAAATCATCGTCACCCCGTTCATCCACCAGTATTGTTAAATCATCGTCATCCCGTTCATCCACCAGTATAGTTAAATCATCGTCACCCCGTTCATCCACCAGTGTTGTTAAATCATCGTCACCCCGTTCATCCACCAGCATTGTTAAATCATCGTCACTCCGTCCATCCACCAGTATAGTTTAATCATCGTCATCCCGTTCATCCACCAGTATTGTTAAATCATCGTCACCCCGTTCATCCACCAGTATTGTTAAATCACCGTCATCCCGTTCATCCACCAGTATAGTTAAATCATCGTTACCCCGTTCATCCACCAGTGTTGTTAAATCATCGTCACCCCGTTCATCCACCAGCATTGTTAAATCATCGTCACCCCGTTCATCCACCAGTATAGTTAAATCATCGTCACCCCGTTCATCCACCAGTATTGTTAAATCATCGTCATCCCGTTCATCCACCAGTATAGTTAAATCATCGTCACCCCGTTCATCCACCAGTATTGTTAAATCATCGTCACCCCGTTCATCCACCAGCATTGTTAAATCATCGTCACCCCGTTCATCCACCAGTATAGTTAAATCATCGTCACCCCTTTCATCCACCAGTATAGTTAAATCATCTTCACCCCGTTCATCCACCAGTGTTGTTAAATCATCGTCACCCCGTTCATCCACCAGTGTTGTTAAATCATCGTAACCCTTTCATCCACCAGTGTTGTTAAATCATCGTCACCCCGTTCATCCACCAGCATTGTTAAATCATCGTCACCCCGTTCATCCACCAGCATTGTTAAATCATCGTCACCCCGTTCATCCACCAGTATAGTTAAATCATCGTCACCCCGTTCATCCACCAGTATAGCTAAATCATCGTCACCCAATTCATCTACCAGTATAGGTAAAATCGTCGTCACCCCGTCCATCCACCAGTATTGTTAAATCATCGTCATCCTTTTCATCCACCAGTATTGTTAAATCGTCGTCACCCCGTTCATCCACCAGTATTGTTAAATCATCGTCACCCCGTTCATCCACCAGTATAGTTAAATCATCGTCACCCCGTTCATCCACCAGTGTTGTTAAATCATCGTCACCCCGTTCATCCACTAGCATTGTTAAATCATCGTCACCCCGTTCATCCACCAGTATAGTTAAATCATCGTCACCCCGTTCATCCACCAGTATTGTTAAATCATCGTCACCCCGTTCATCCACCAGTATAGTTAAATCATCTTCACCCCGTTCATCTACCAGTATAGGTAAATCATCGTCACCCCGTCCATCCACCAGTATTTTTAAATCATCGTCATCCCGTTCATCCACCAGTATTGTTAAATCATCGTCACCCCGTTCATCCACCAGTATTGTTAAATCATCGTCATCCCGTTCATCCACCAGTATAGTTAAATCATCGTCACCCCGTTCATCCACCAGTATTGTTAAATCATCGTCACCCCGTTCATCCACCAGCATTGTTAAATCATCGTCACTCCGTCCATCCACCAGTATAGTTTAATCATCGTCATCCCGTTCATCCACCAGTATTGTTAAATCATCGTCACCCCGTTCATCCACCAGTATTGTTAAATCACCGTCATCCCGTTCATCCACCAGTATATTTAAATCATCGTTACCCCGTTCATCCACCAGTGTTGTTAAATCATCGTCACCCCGTTCATCCACCAGCATTGTTAAATCATCGTCACCCCGTTCATCCACCAGTATAGTTAAATCATCGTCACCCCGTTCATCCACCAGTATAGTTAAATCATCGTCACCCCGTTCATCCACCAGTATTGTTAAATCATCGTCACCCCGTTCATCCACCAGTATAGTTAAATCATCGTCACCCCGTTCATCCACCAGTATATTTAAATCATCGTCACCCCGTTCATCTACCAGTATAGGTAAATCATCGTCACCCCGTCCATCCATCAGTATTTTTAAATCATCGTCATCCCGTTCATCCACCAGAATTGTTAAATCATAGTCACCCCGTTCATCCACCAGTATTGTTAAATCATCGTCATCCCGTTCATCCACCAGTATAGTTAAATCATCGTCACCCCGTTCATCCACCAGTGTTGTTAAATCATCGTCACCCCGTTCATCCACCAGCATTGTTAAATCATCGTCACTCCGTCCATCCACCAGTATAGTTTAATCATCGTCATCCCGTTCATCCACCAGTATTGTTAAATCATCGTCACCCCGTTCATCCACCAGTATTGTTAAATCACCGTCATCCCGTTCATCCACCAGTATAGTTAAATCATCGTTACCCCGTTCATCCACCAGTGTTGTTAAATCATCGTCACCCCGTTCATCCACCAGCATTGTTAAATCATCGTCACCCCGTTCATCCACCAGTATAGTTAAATCATCGTCACCCCGTTCATCCACCAGTATTGTTAAATCATCGTCACCCCGTTCATCCACCAGTATAGTTAAATCATCGTCACCCCGTTCATCCACCAGTATAGTTAAATCATCGTCACCCAGTTCATCTACCAGTATAGGTAAATCATCGTCACCCCGTCCATCCACCAGTATTGTTAAATCATCGTCATCCCGTTCATCCACCAGTATTGTTAAATCGTCGTCACCCCGTTCATCCACCAGTATTGTTAAATCATCGTCACCCCGTTCATCCACCAGTATAGTTAAATCATCGTCACCCCGTTCATCCACCAGAGTTGTTAAATCATCGTCACCCCGTTCATCCACTAGCATTGTTAAATCATCGTCACCCCGTTCATCCACCAGTATAGTTAAATCATCGTCACCCCGTTCATCCACCAGTATTGTTAAATCATCGTCATCCCGTTCATCCACCACTATAATTAAATCATCGTCACCCCGTTCATCCACCAGTTTAGTTTAATCAACGTCACCCCGTTCATCTACCAGTATAGGTAAATCATCGTCACCCCGTCCATCCACCAGTATTTTTAAATCATCGTCATCCCGTTCATCCACCAGTATTGTTAAATCATCGTCACCCCGTTCATCCACCAGTATTGTTAAATCATCGTCATCCCGTTCATCCACCAGTATAGTTAAATCATCGTCACCCCGTTCATCCACCAGTGTTGTTAAATCATCGTCACCCCATTCATCCACCAGCATTGTTAAATCATCGTCACCCCGTTCATCCACCAGTATAGTTAAATCATCGTCACCCCGTTCATCCACCAGTATAGTTAAATCATCGTCACCCCGTTGATCTACCAGTATAGGTAAATCATCGTCACCCCGTCCATCCACCAGTATTGTTAAATCATCGTCATCCCGTTCATCCACCAGTATTGTTAAATCATCGTCACCCCGTTCATCCACCAGTATTGTTAAATCATCGTCACCCCGTTCATCCACCAGTATTGTTAAATCATCGTCACCCCGTTCATCCACCAGTATAGTTAAATCATCGTCACCCCGTTCATCCACCAGTGTTGTTAAATCATCGTCACCCCGTTCATCCACCAGCATTGTTAAATCATCGTCACCCCGTTCATCCACCAGTATAGTTAAATCATCGTCACCCCGTTCATCCACCAGTATAGTTAAATCATCGTCACCCCGTTCATCTACCAGTATAGGTAAATCATCGTCACCCCGTTCATCCACCAGTATTGTTAAATCATCGTCATCCCGTTCATCCACCAGTATTGTTAAATCATCGTCACCCCGTTCATCCACCAGTATTGTTAAATCATCGTCACCCCATTCATCCACTAGTATAGTTAAATCATCGTCACCCCGTTCATCCACCAGTATTGTTAAATCATCGTCACCCCGTTCATCCACCAGTATTGTTAAATCATCGTCACCCCGTTCATCCACTAGTATTGTTAAATCATCGTCACCCCGTTCATCCACCACTATTGTTAAATCATCGTCAACCCGTTCATCCACCAGTATAGTTAAATCATCGTCACCCCGTTCATCCACCAGTATAGTTAAATCATCGTCACCCCGTTCATCTACCAGTATATTTAAATCATCGTCACCCCGTTCATCCACCAGTATAGTTAAATCATCGTCACCCCGTTCATCCACCAGTGTTGTTAAATCATCGTCACCCCGTTCATCCACCAGTATAGTTAAATCATCGTCACCCCGTTCATCCACCAGTGTTGTTAAATCATCGTCACCCCGTTCATCCACCAGTGTTGTTAAATCATCGTCACCCCGTTCATCCACCAACATTGTTAAATCATCGTCACCCCGTTCATCCACCAGTATTGTTAAATCATCGTCACCCCGTTCATCCACTAGTATAATTAAATCATCTTCACCCCGTTCATCCATCAGTGTTGTTAAATCATCGTCACCCCGTTCATCCACCAGCATTGTTAAATCATCGTCACCCCGTTCATCCACCAGTATAGTTAAATCATCGTCACCCCGTTCATCCACCAGTATTGTATCCGGATCAATCACCTCTGAGTGACTACAATTAAGAGACATTTACCTTGTGGTGTAAAATTGGCTTCTAATGTATTTGTTATCTCATGAGTTTACGTGGCACAACCCGCTGGGGTAATAAAAACTCCTGATGCATTGTTAATTGGATACAACTTTCCTTTGACACACATTTCTTCTGTGACTGCCCTTTTCACACATGGCATTGGGGACAGACTCTTCAACCAAGCCTCCCATTCGTTCACTGACAATCACTTAATAGATAAGGGTCCTCCCTTTAACATCTGTATAAATCAGGCTTCCTTTGCATTCCTATTAATGTTTGGACAACATACAACAGCTTTTAGGAGGGTTCACGCTTTTGATGAATATGGGGTCACATTTAAAAATGAAATTTGAGGGGTTTACATTTTGGAGAAAAGGGGTTCACAAAAAGAGGGTTCACTTGAACCCCGTGAACCCCCCTGGCTACGGGCCTGGGCAGACCCGGAGCTCATGCACCACTCGGCTGTGGGAAGGGGGTTATATATATTTCGCAGCGACCTCTCTCTCCCTCACTCCCTCACTCCCTCACTCACTCACTCACTCACTCACTCACTCACTCACTCACTCACTCACTCACTCACTCGCTCACTCGCTCACTCACTCACTCACCACTCACTCACCACTCACCCACCCACCCACCCACCCACCCACCCCACCCACCCACCCACCGACCCACTCTCTCTCTCTCTCTCTCTCTCTCTCTCACTCATTCACTCATTCACTCACTCACCACCCGTTCACCCACCACCCATTCACCCACCACCCACCCACCCACCCACCCATTGGTATTGTGACGTCAGAGGCGCGAATGTCGCAGCACTTTCAATACATTCACATGTTGAGTCGAAGCGAGCGTCATGATGGCTTGAACCCATGTTGGTAGTAAACCCAGGTGTGCGCTGAGACATCGCACTTAACCGTTTAACTGTGTTACGTTTAACAGTGTTAATATTCCTCTACATGATTGTGGAGAAGAAGAAAAAGAACCATTCGGCCACCGGGGCTGACTGCAGTTGGTTAACATATTTTCATGTGTGTGCGTGTGTGTGTGTGTGTGTGTGTGTGTGTGTGTGTGTGTGTGTGTGTGTGTGTGTGTGTGTGTGTGTGTGTGTGTGTGTGTGTGTGTGTGTGTGTGTGTGTGTGCGTGCGGGCGTGTGTGTGCGTATGTTTACTGGTGTAGATTAGTTTTCCTGAGTCGCAATCGAAACCATTTTTCTCAAAATAAGCTGAAACGGCGAAGGTTTTTGCGGTTGGCTTGTCTTTTTGACCTTATCAGGTTGACTGGAGTGGAGGTTGTATCGCCTAATTTTTTTCAACAAAGTTGGTATTCATGTGGAAGCGTAAATAAATGCTTGTTCCTGTATAATGACTAGTGTTTATATTACATAGGAATGCCACACAATAACTCATTCGGGCGCTTGCTTCGACCCAACAACTAACGTTGTAAACATGCTGTGAATATATTGAAAGTGCTGGCATCTTGCGCGACATTCGAGCCTCTGACGTCACACCTAGGCCTACCGAAAAGCGCGCCAAAAATATGCATGTTCGAAGAAGACCAGTTGCACAGCGTAACTTAATTGTGAAATTATTAATATATTATTGAATTCAGGTAAAATTATTGTGTTGGTGGAAACGGAAATATACAGGAATATTTAATATAATATCAATTCAAACAATAGGCGGTTTTTATTCCATTTAATAGGCGTTAGCGCGAGATGTTAGTACGACGACTTTGATGTACGGCGAAAATGGACATACACAACTATAACTCTTGCTAGAAATAACGCGCATTTTCCACAACCAAATAATTACCGGTCCCTTGTTGAACCGGAAATGCAGTTTTACGACCTTCGCCTTCGATGGCATTTCCGGGAGGTGTGGACGGCACGTTTGCGCGTTCTCAGTGCTACGGCACTAAATAATGTCTGACATCGTCTCGCAGGCCAGCAGTTTTATCACGCGTACACTTCCAGACGTGTTACTGAATTTTCCGTTTGTCTTTGGCAAAGAACTGCCGGCTGCCGAGATGGCTCCACCGGTCGTGAGTTCTGCGGCAAGGGTGTTCGTGCGAGTGGCCGGTGTCTCCGGCTTCCTGGCCGTCAGTCTGGGAGCGTATGGCGCTCATGGTAGGTTACTTAACCAGGGAACCGCGGGGTTAACGGTGAAGAACGCGGAAATGGCAGTTGTGGGTAATTTTGCAGTTTAGGCCCGCACCTCGAAAAAAAACATGAAAATCGCCACGTAGATTAGAATCACCAAAACAGTGGCAGTTGAATTATGTTAATTTAATCTGTTATTATTTCTCTACCACCACGGCCATGCACTATTGCCACCAAGTGACTAACCCTGCCGGCCTAAACTTAAAGGCTAATCCCTATCCCTAACACAAGGCGTGATTGTGGCCAGGGCATGACTTAAAAGTCTTAAGGCTAAGTCTAGCTCTTGGGACTCAACTGTCAAATTATTCTCCCTAGCCCGGGGTGGTAGTTAACTACACTACCCTGGAAGAGATCCTTGCAATGTGTAGCAGTTAGCTGAATCGGTTCTACTTTATCTTAGTAATAGACTCTGCTGGTCATGACTGTGTCACCCGTGAAACAGTGCACCATATTAAAGACAAAGCCAGCGACTCCAAGGAATCCCAGTGTAATTATCTGTTTGACCATTCACACACTGTATTCAAATAACTACTTTTATTTCCCAAATGTTAAAGCTTACTGTGATAGACAAGATCCAAACAGCCGAATCTTGGTAGGCAATGATGTTATTGGCTGTGCAGCCTGAGCTTAATTTGAGTTTTTTGTAAGGCGATCTGCCTGAGATTATTGAAACTGGTCTAATCTAATCAGCAGCACCCCCTGGCAAGTGAGAATGGATTTAGTCATTAAAACGGTCACCTACAGCAAGTGAACTTCTCCTCATATATAGAACATATACTTTGATCACTTGCTTAAGTATTTGCAATCAATATTTACCAACCTCAAACAAATATTCATTATGCAAAGCAGTACATTATAGCTTTGCACTTGTTTGCATGGTGTCGCTACTGGTAGTCTAGTCATTCACTGGTCAGATCTGTCACAAGTTGCGACAAGATATTTACATGTATGTATATGAGCAATTCCGAGTTAAGTTGGAACTTTTTACCCCAAAAATAAATTACCAGTAGAGCAACATTTTTTTTTGTATAACGTAGTAGCATGTTTGTACCTTATAAAAACACATAAATATTATGTGTTTTCAATTCATTTGATATACTTATTGCAACACCAAAGTTTACTAGTGAAAAAAAGTTTTTGTTAAAGTAAAGTTATAACACATATATACTTTACTAGTAGAGTGTCAAATTTGAAACAAGTCACATGCTAGCAAATACAGGGTTGCTTCTTTAAAATACTGTAAGACAAACTTGTTTAACAAAATATTTTTTGCATACTATCAACTTCGCTATCACCTACTTACAAGATATGCCAAATGCCATGTCCATAACAAAAAATACAAAAAGTGTTATGTTGATGACACTAACTCATATTTCCTTGTCTTTTTGTATGCAATGGTAACTTTATTAACATTATCCAACCATATGTATAAAAAAAAAAATTGTAATGAGTCTATTAGCTCATTATGGATGTGGTGTCCGTTATGGATGTGGCATACAAAAATACTGAGATATCATGTCCATAACCATTACTGTAAATTGTTTTTGTTTTACTCTGAAATGAATAATGTCACTTGATGATGCTGTGGTTTCACTCATAGATGATCTATCATCCTTTTTTTGCATGTCTGTGTAAAAAAGGTCTCACAAAGCTACACACCAGCACTGTCCAACTTGAATATTGTGATATAAACCGGTGGCAGGTACCAGTATACATGAACACTTAACATCTTCTTGCATTGTTCAAGAAGGTTTGTTACAGAAATATACCCTTTTGAGGTCAAACATCATGTGCGGCCTGTACACTGGGCAACGTTGCCAAGTTGAACCCGCCCCCGGATTAAACCCGGGTTAACCCAGGTTGGGCTAAACCTCCATTTTGGGCTAAACTGGGTTAAACTATTTTTCAGGCACGTTTTATCACAATATCAAAGAATAAAGCAGGCAAAGTGTTTCATACAACTTTATTATTAATACAAAAGTTATCACAGTACTTAATAACACTTAGATTCAGAACTAGATAGCATTTCTGAACAAGCTCTAAGGATTAATGAACACTTGTGCACAATGTCACCCACTTGGAACTAGGGGACAGGGTTAATTGATCTATTCAGCAATTAGAGGACACTGCTTAAGCCTCACTCTGGACACTCACTCACAGTGTTGTGTATTGGGGTAAAACAAAATTGTGTATTTTTATATAATATGTGCTTTGAAAGAAGAGATCCAAACACCTGACTTCATTGGCAGTTGTTTGTTGATGACAAAATGATGTCAAAACAATAGGCAATGTACCCAGTGTTTTTTTATAAATAAAATGTTTGTCCATCTAGCCAAATCTTTAGTTGTTTCACCTTAGAAAGAACTGTCAACATTGTTGAAAGCTGCACAATTATTTACACTATAAACTAATCTAATCATAATTATAACTATTATTAGGCTTATTAAAAGTAATTATTTAAAAAATCCATCATCTATAACAGAGCAGAGTTTTGCGCTTATGTTTCACTGGGGTCAAAACAGGTTCCGTAGCATGCCACGTCCATAATGGTTTTTAATTAACCAATACAAAATACTAACCATTTTTTCCCAATATCAATTAATGTGCAATACTGTACACAAGACATAATATTAACATAATCCATCATTCAAGAGAATGTGATCTAAAATCTTTGTACACTATTGAAATAAAAATTATCAATTTTGTATGCAAAGTGCCATGTCCATAACACTGGAATTGCCCATATATTTACAATTTCATCAGTGTAATGACAAACTGAATTAACTTAATAGAATTAACAACATCATACAAGAAAGTTTGAAGTTATAGCATATATTACTTTGCGAGACTGCACAGTACAGTAAAAGTTTGATGTGATGGCTGGCCCAGACTACCGGTATGCATCATGCCATACCCCCCTCCCTCCTTCGTAGTTATGCCTGAGCGGCTGGCGCAGACTGCATCATGCCATACCCCCTCCCTCCTTCATAGTTATGCCTGAGTGGCTGGCCCAGACTATGCAACATGCCATACCCCCTCCCTCCTTTGTAGTTATGCCTGAGCGGCTGGCCCAGACTGCATCATGCCATACCCCCTCCCTCCTTCGTAGTTATGCCTGAGTGGCTGGCCCAGACTATGCATCATGCCATACCCCTTCCCTCCTTTGTAGTTATGCCTGAGTGGCTGGCCCAGACTGCATCATGTCATACCCCTTCCCTCCTTCATAGTTATGCCTGAGTGGCTGGCCCAGACTATGCATCATGCCATACCCCCTCCCTCCTTTGTAGTTATGCCTGAGTGGCTGGCCCAGACTGCATCATGCCATACCCCTTCCCTCCTTCATAGTTATGCCTGAGTGGCTGGTCCAGACTATGCATCATGCCATACCCCCTCCCTCCTTTGTAGTTATGCCTGAGCAGCTGACCCAGACTGCATCATGCCATACCCCCTCCCTCCTTCATAGTTATGCCTGAGTGGCTGGCCCAGACTATGCATCATGCCATACCCCCTCCCTGCTTTGTAGTTATGCCTGAGTGGTTGGCCCAGACTATGCATCATGCCATACCCCCTCCCTCCTTCGTAGTTATGCCTGAGTGGCTAGCCCAGACTATGCATCATGACATACCCCTTCCCTCCTATTTAAACTAAATTCGCAGGGGGAACTCGCAGAGAAGCCTGAAACTGGAGGCATAGATAAAGGCAGCAAAAATAATTCAGCAAAGAACAGTCTGGAAAACTGTTCTGAAGCTGGGTATAAATGTGTTTGTTTAAATGCAAGGAGTATAGTAAACAAAAGAAATGAACTAAACATTATGGTAGAAGATATTGACCCTCACATAATAGGTATAACCGAATCATGGGCAACCACCGATATATCAGATGCCGAATTGGGACTGACAGGATATGTAATGTTTAGGAAAGATAGAACAGGAAGAAGGGGAGGTGGAGTTATTTTATATATTAAAGAATCTATCCAGGCTTATGAAATAAAATTAGACAGAGAAGCAGATTGCGAAGAAGCTGTTTGGTGTAACATAGTTACAGGAAACTCAACGTTAATGGTTGGATTAGTTTATCGAAGTCCAAACATAAGCATAGAAGAGAATGAAAAAATACAAAACGCTATAAGGGAAGTGAGCAAACGGGACTGTGTTATTATGGGGGATTTTAACCATGGGCATATAAAATGGAAATCTCTACAGAGTATGGGTAGTGAGGACCACAAGTTTTAGTTTTAGTACAAGATAGTTTCCTTTCTCAACATGTGCTAGAACCAACCAGGGGAGAGAATGTGTTAGACTTAGTTTTGTCCTCACAGAATGAATTAGTTGACAATGTTAAATTATGTGAGCCTCTGGGAAGTAGTGATCACAACCAGGTACATTTTACCATCAAAGTAAAATCAGAAAGAAATAATAAAAAGCAGTTGAGGAGAAATTTCCACAAAGGAAGATATAAGGAAATGAGGAAATATTTAGCAAAGATAGACTGGAATAATACACTGAAGAATAAGACAGCAACAGAATGTTGGAATATCTTAAAGAATGAAATAGAGTGCATCGTAGATAAATTTGTTCCCTTCAAAAAACAAGGGAAACGGACCAGAAAGAAATACTTATCGAAAGAAGCCATTAGAAAAATTAAGTGTAAACAAATGATGTGGAAGTCATATAGACGTACTGGCAATGACGAAGACTACAACATTTATAAAGAAGCACTAAACCAAGCTACAGCTGAAATTAGAAATTCAAAGAGAAGCTATGAACATAAATTGGCTTGTAATATAAAACATGACAGCAAGAGTTTTTATGCGTATGTTCGAAGCAAACAGAAAGTTCAGGATAAGGTCGGTCCTCTAGAAGATAGAGCTAGAAATATAATATCAGAAGGATTCTTAATGGCAGAAGACCTAAATGAGTATTTTTAGTTCAGTGTTTACCAGAGAAGACACTAGTTCACTGCCAGTACCAGAGGCTAAGTTCAAGGGGCAGAATCAGACTATTTAAGACAGTTAATTGTAACCCCAGAAATGGTAGCTAAGAAAATTAGGGCTATGAAGGATAATAAATCACCTGGAGTGGATGGTATTCCACCCAAACTACTATTGGAAATTGTAGAACAAATTAGCATACCGCTTGCAACAGTTTTCAACTTGTCATTAGAAGAGGGAGTGGTTCCTTTAGAATGGAAAAAAGCAAACATTATACCATTATTCAAAAAAGGTTCGAGAAACAAGTCAAATAATTATAGACCAGTTAGTTTAACATCGGTGATTTGTAAATTATTAGAAAGACTAATTAAAGATCACATGGTGGATTTTCTTGTTAAACATAACTTGATAAACCCATCTCAACATGGGTTTCTAAAAACGAGGTCATGCTTAACAAATATGTTATGTTTTTTGGAAGATATCACTAAGTGGGTAGATGATGGATCACCAGTAGATATCATCTACTTAGATTTTCAAAAAGCTTTCGACAAAGTGTCACATCAAAGATTACTGCTTAAACTAAAGGCCCATGGCATAGGAAATGGTATAATTAACTGGATAGAAAAATGGCTGATTGACAGAAGACAACGGGTAGTTGTTGATGGGGAGGCTTCAAACTGGAAATCAGTTTTGAGTGGGGTTCCACAGGGATCAGTACTGGGACCTATATTATTCTTAATATATATAAACGATTTGAATGATGATATAGCTAGCAAGGTGTTGAAATTTGCAGATGATACAAAAGTGTTTAGAAGGATTGAAAGTGATGGTGATAGACAGCATTTACAAGATGATCTTGACAGGTTGATCAAATGGTCTGAAAAGTGGCAAATGTTGTTCAATTTTGGGAAATATAAATGCCTCCACACAGGATATGGGAACGAATATGTAGAATATACAATGGGGGGAACTGTACTAAGTACTACTGTAAAAGAAAAAGACTTAGGGCTGACAATTAGTGCTGACATGAAGGTTTCAGAGCAGTGTGGAATTGCAGCTTCAAAAGGAAATCAAATCCTTGGATTGATTAGGCGAAATATAGCATATAAAGAAAAAAGAACTAATAATACCGCTGTACAAAACAATAGTTAGGCCTCATTTAGAATATTGTATACAAGCGTGGAAGCCATACCGCAAGAAGGACATAGATATGCTAGAAAGAGTACAGAGGAGAGCGACTAAAATGATACCAAAACTGAGGGATCTTAGTTATGAAAAACGCCTAAAAGAATGTGGTTTAACAACACTAGAGACCAGGAGATTGAGAGGAGATCAGATAGAAGTGTTTAAAATATTGAATGGTTATGAAAATATTGATAGAAATATGTTTTTTTCAGTTAAGAAAGATAGAAAAACTAGAGGACATGAAGTTACATTAGTAAAGGAGCAGTGTAGATTAGACGTGAGAAAGTTCTCATTTTCACAAAGGACTGAATGAATGGAACAGATTATCTGATGATTGTGTGGGTGCTAGTAGTGTGAATATGTTTAAAAATAAAATCGACACATACCTCAGAAGGGCTGGATATATGTAGATAAAAGGGTTGGACTCTAGATAAGCCAAAGGGCTTCCTTGTCCACCTGCCATCTAGAGTTAATTCTCTGGATGGCAATCTTGTTAAATCTTGTTAAATCCTTTGTAGTTATGCCTGAGTGGCTGGCCCAGACTATGCATCATGCCATACCCCCTCCCTCCTTTGTTGTTATGCCTGAGTGGCTGGCCCAGACTGCATCATGCCATACCCCCTCCCTTCTTCATAGTTATGCCTGAGCGGCTGGCCCAGACTATGCATCATGCCATACCCCCTCCCTCCTTCGTAGTTATGCCTGAGTGGCTAGCCCAGACTATGCATCATGACATACCCCTTCCCTCCTTTGTAGTTATGCCTGAGTGGCTGGCCCAGACTATGCATCATGCCATACCCCCTCCCTCCTTTGTTGTTATGCCTGAGTGGCTGGCCCAGACTGCATCATGCCATACCCCCTCCCTCCTTCATAGTTATGCCTGAGCGGCTGGCCCAGACTATGCATCATGCCATACCCCCTCCCTCCTTCGTAGTTATGCCTGTGCATTTGACATAATTGCATGTTATAAAGATATTCTATAAATTTGTTTCAGGTCTGCGAGAAAAAGACGGCATTCCAGACAAAAGGATAGCGGTAAGTTATGTTGCACAAAAAGACTGGTAATTTAATAATGACTTGTTTGGTAATCTTGTCTTAGTTAGCATTATTTACAAACATAATTTGACTATTTATTAGAATATTACTACCGGGTAATGATCTATATGTTTAATTAAATTGTATATTTTGTAGAACTATATCCCGGGGGTATATTAATTCATTATTTCACATTTTGTTATATTGTGCTAAATTTATTTAATAATATAAATTATTACTAGTAGTTTAATCTATTCGTTTGTTTATGTAAGAATTCTAGATCTGGATCTCTTAATATGTTGTAGGGTATGACAAACTGTGATCTGGCGATATGTCAAAGACAATGTATTCTTGTTATTATGAATTCAGTAACAACAATTGGGTAGACATAATTACATTAAATGCTAAAATGTGCATCTTTAATTTTCAGACCTTTGAGACTGGAAACAGATACCACTTCCTGCACACGATAGCGCTGTTGGCTGTTCCCATGACCAAGAAACCCTTGCTGGCAAGTATATTGTAGCCTTGGTTATCCAGGCTCCATAGTGAGGTGACACAGTTTATCACTCATCCAGTAGCCTGAGGACTAGCGATTTTGACCATGACAAAAATTATTAGTTAATCTGAATCATGGTAACCAATGAAATTGACCCTATTATTATTTACACTACAAACTAATCTAATCATAAACTAATCTAATTATAACTATAATTAGGCTTATTAAAAGTAATTATTTCACAAATTCATCATTATTTAATATGAATCATGGTAACCAATGAAATTGACCCTGTCACAGGTTTCAAATCCATGCGATATTGAAAAACATTATTTAGCCAATATGTGACAATTTTACTGTACTGTGCAGTCACAAAGTAAGCTGTAACTTCAAACTTTCTTGTATGATGTTGTTAATTCAGTTTACGTACAAGCGGACCTAAACATTATCTTTTGCTATTCTGTTTAATTTTGTGTGTGCATTGTGACAATAAGAGTTGTTAAGAGTTGGTTCGAATGCTTTGTATACATTTAAACCGGCTGAAAACCCATTGAACTTTTCAATTTGACAACACTGTTGTCATTTCCCGATTCAGGTCCTATAATTGCATATAACAAACAATTGAACAGGTCAGCTGATAACTAATTTTACAGTTTGTCTTCTACTTTCATGAAAACAATAAAAAGTGTGCAACAACGAACTAGAATGTTTTAGTGAATACTGGGTACGTTTGCATTTTTGTGAATTACTCTGAAACACAAGGAACAGAACATTTATTTTATGGAGGAACTTAACGTAACATTTGTTTTGTTTCAGGTTGGTAGCCTCATGTCTGCCGGCATGGTGCTCTTCTGTGGTAGCTGCTACGTCAACTCTCTCACCGGCTATGACCCAATACGTCAAGTGACGCCCTATGGTGGTGTACTGCTTATGCTGGCGTGGCTTTCCATGGTGTTGTAAACACTTTATCTGGCAGATATATATGGACATACAATACCCGTGAAGTCATTTGATTTATATCAAGTACCTGCGTAATGTGGCTGCGTTCAGACACACTACAGTGACGGAGAGTTACTGAAACATTGTTATCTTTTGATTTGACTTATGATTATCATGATGTTGTCATATATCTGCTACTGAAACATTGTTACCTTTTGATTTGATTTATGATGATCATGATGTTGTCATATATCTGTGTATGAAATTATAACGTGAATGATATTAATTCACACATTCATATCATGAAATTGACAATTATATGTTACTGTCTGTGAAACTAGATTTACTTATTATACATTAGAAACCACAATGCAATTAGCAGAACACATTTAACAAGATACAGTTAATTACAGTTTTACTGCATCTGATGGTATTAAGAAATTCCGAAGAAAGCATTGTTATGTAGGTATGTTGGTTGTAGAATGCTATTTACAGTTTACATTGTATATAGCAATAAGGATATGTTTGTTTATGTTTTATTAAAAAACAGTCTTCCTAGTTTTTCATGTATTGATTAATAGAATGTACTGAGTTATCGGGCTGAGTTAACTGTTATACCTTTGATGTTCAATGATGATCACTTTTTCATGGTCAACATAGCAGACTTCCAGTTAGAAAATACTACGCCCGCTAATTTCGGCTAGACGAACAGACTACTTTACTTTAATAAAGTCATGTCCAAAACGCGAACTGTGATACTACTGAAATGTCTACGCCTGTGGGCCATAGCCATAATTACCCATCTTCGATTTGTTCCAAACACTGCATAAACAATATATTCAAGGCAGGTTTTGACACAATTAAAGCTGAGCACCCATCACCTTGTTTAACCGACCGTGAATTCGGTTCTTCAGTGTTCAAATATGTAATGTATGAATAAATTAATCACTATCAGTAATCACTTGAATAAAAAGGGCTGACATTTGTTTAACGGAACTTTGCATTCAATTTACTTTTGTAACCATATATGTAATCCTGGAAAATGTTCAAACAGTAGATTTGGGCATGTGACAGTAAATGTAGGGTAAATCGAACAAGTTAGTGATACCATTAGCATTATTGCATTTTCTGCAGTACTGAAATAGTTTAAATTCACATAACATTTGCTAGTAATAAAACTTGATTGCAACACGTGTATATTTCCACCTGATGTTTATGAAGCTGATCATATCTCTTCTTTGTTCGCTTAATGCTTTGCAAAATTTACTTTTGTTTTCGTACAGAGATTCCCCATTAACCACCTTCACTGGTGGTTGCGTAAGTTTGCAAACTCCCCAAATAATAAGTATTACGTAGGGAGGAGGTGGCGTGGTTCGGTCATCACCAAGCATCACAGAGATAATACATTGCACCAGCTAACACCACATTTTAGTCCTGATTCCGGCGCCTCTCTCTCTCCATCTATCTATGTATCAATATGTATGTATATATATATTGATAGCTAGATGGGTATATATAATTATGTATGGGTATATATATGTATACCCATACATATATATATTGATATATATGTATATATATTATATATACACACACACGCGGGAGGTGATGCTATAATCATATTGCAAAGTATATAAATAACAGTGAGTCGATTCTGCTTGTGCTGAATACATTGTACGCGGCAGGCCTGATTGTGCTGTCATCAAAGCATATTATAATTAAATGATGTTAGTCAGAAATCCAACGTACACGCACTACACACAGGAGGATCTCTGTACAACCTGTCAGAGATCATATCGCGACAAATCAGCACATAATTATGGAGTTCATCCTAATCTATAAACAGCGCTGCTCGACAAGACGGTTTGGACACTGGTGTCGTATTCAATAATTCCCGTAGAGCTAATTACACGTGTGACTGTACGTGTAACGACACCAAACACCGGCGCCATTGGTAACGTGAATGTAGTCTGGAAAACAGTGTAACGTGAGATCCCCCTTGCTGATCTGTCTTCTAGCTTGATCGGATGCATTTCTACATCGAATAAATTAGTAATTAATGACAACAAATAGGCCAACTACACACGCAACATAGACAACTGATACGGTAAGCACACGTTTGTTTGTATTTATATTAGGTGTACTACCATGTGAGGCACGGTAGCGCGGTAGTTAGAGCGCCGGGCTCAAGAGAGTCCGGGATCCACACCTCTTTCAAACCATGTTTGTTTACTCCACGTTGCTCCAATTTACAGTTCACTCAGATGTATGAATGAGTCTTTCAGACTGGTGGATATATGCGTTTTTTATATTTCAGACCTAGTCCTCATTATAAGGAAAGTTCCATAGGCTATATTTAGTAACATCAACACGAATAAACCGAAAGCTACTAAATGCAAATATATGCATATCATAGCAGCCATAACTAGAATAATGCCAGCGGTTAGTAAGGATGGGTGTACGGTGCACCGCTGTTGGTATATTCGAAGATTGGTGTCTCAAAGTCATACAGGCTTTGGGCCGGGGGCTTTAGTCCCCCAACATTTTGTGAATCTCCGAGGTGAAACTGAATCATCAGATGGTTGTTCTCGGAAAATTGTCAACAGAACCGAAGTGATGAGTAAGCTTCCGGCAAGGAATGTGGAACGTCACCGCGAGATATCTCCAACAGCCCTCCCTCTTCCCCCCGTGTTCAGATATTATGACCGACCGACAACAGCGCGTGGTGCTGAAGCTACGGCTCAGTCCTCTAACATTCAACCCCTTCTGACGTCTGTGTCGTGATATGTAGCAAGTAACTACTAGCATTTTTCAAACTATAAACGCGTCTTGGTAGACCCATAGTCGAGCCGCGATACACAATACATATAAAATTCCATAATGCGTAATTATAGATCTTTTAATTACGTCTGTCACGAATATTCTATTGTAGGCTTCAGATTATTGTCCACAAAGTAACATTAATTATGTTGATATGAATCTACGCGTGCTTAACTTTGGATTACCGCCGTGCATGAATACAACCGGACGCAATAGTAAGCCAAATACATGCGTCATTCGAGGAAAATCGGCATAGTAGGCCCAACACGTGTACAGGTCTAGCACGAGTAAGTAACACGTACGTTGAGCTGCTAAAGGTAAGAACGCAACACAATGACTGCCAAAGCTTTACCAA
Source organism: Paraescarpia echinospica (assembly GCA_020002185.1). Lineage (NCBI taxonomy): Eukaryota > Metazoa > Annelida > Polychaeta > Sabellida > Siboglinidae > Paraescarpia > Paraescarpia echinospica. The sequence goes on along the minus strand of CM034544.1, from coordinate 3,287,493 downwards.
ACATCTGCGTTGGCAGTTGAATTTCCGTCAACAAAGTCATGATAGCAAGAACAATCATAAATATGATATTATTACATCAGTCTCAATACTGGCTTGTGAGAGTGGGTTTGCGTGTGTGTGTGTGTGTGTGTGTGTGTGTGTGTGTGTGTGTGTGTGTGTGTGTGTGTGTGTGTGTGTGTGTGTGTGTGTGTGTGTGTGTGTGTGTGTGCGGGTGCGGGTGTGTGTGCACGTTGTTGTTATTACTTGTTGTTGTTACTTGTTGTTGTTGTTACTTGTTGTTGTTGTTGTTGTTGTTACTTGTTGTTGCTAGTTGTTGTTACGTGTTGTGTGCAGGCTCGTGTCTTAACCCGGTGACAAACACATAACTATAAAAGAAATGTGCACATTTGTTGAATAGTATCCGAAATTACCAAGATAAACGTCGCATAAAGCTCTGAACCAATACAAAATGTAAACATAAACGTTACAGAAATGGGGCAGGCCTACCGAGGTATTAGATATAACACAAAGTATTTGGCAGGCCTACCGAGGTATTAGATAGAACACAAAGTATTTGGCAGGCCTACCGAGGTATTAGATCGAACACAAAGTATTTGGCAGGCCTACCGAGGTATTAGATCGAACACAAAGTATTTGGCAGGCCTACCGAGGTATTAGATATAACACAAAGTATTTGGCAGGCCTACCGAGGTATTAGATCGAACACAAAGTATTTGGCAGGCCTACCGAGGTATTAGATCGAACACAAAGTATTTGGCAGGCCTACCGAGGTATTAGATATAACACAAAGTATTTGGCAGGCCTACCGAGGTATTAGATCGAACACAAAGTATTTGGCAGGCCTACCGAGGTATTAGATCGAACACAAAGTATTTGGCAGGCCTACCGAGGTATTAGATCGAACACAAAGTATTTGGCAGGCCTACCGAGGTATTAGATCGAACACAAAGTATTTGGCAGGCCTACCGAGGTATTAGATATAACACAAAGTATTTGGCAGGCCTACCGAGGTATTAGATCGAACACAAAGTATTTGGCAGGCCTACCGAGGTATTAGATCGAACACAAAGTATTTGGCAGGCCTACCGAGGTATTAGATCGAACACAAAGTATTTGGCAGGCCTACCGAGGTATTAGATCGAACACAAAGTATTTGGCAGGCCTACCGAGGTATTAGATCGAACACAAAGTATTTGGCAGGCCTACCGAGGTATTAGATCGAACACAAAGTATTTGGCAGGCCTACCGAGGTATTAGATATAACACAAAGTATTTGGCAGGCCTACCGAGGTATTAGATCGAACACAAAGTATTTGGCAGGCCTACCGAGGTATTAGATCGAACACAAAGTATTTGGCAGGCCTACCGAGGTATTAGATCGAACACAAAGTATTTGGCAGGCCTACCGAGGTATTAGATCGAACACAAAGTATTTGGCAGGCCTACCGAGGTATCAGATAGAACACAAACTATTTGTAAATAAAAGTGATCCTAGCATTTTTCTGCTCCGACGGTTGATTTCTACACGATAAACGGTGTCCAATTAGAACTGCTCCCGACATGATTCCTAGCCGAGACGCATGCATAGGGCCTACATGTATTACCCGTTTATATAGACATTTGTTTTGAAAAAAACTCGTAGTATTGATACTGTAGTATTGATATTGTAGTATTGATACTGCAGCACCATTGAAGCAGCAGTCAACCTCGTAATATGACTTGCATGCCTCGGTTGATTGTGACGAAATTCTTGTGTGTTCCAAACGTATTATAAAAAACAAAATGTTATTAACGCGGATGAATTAATTGCAGACTAAACATGGGTCAAGGCTGCCACAAAGCCACCGTTGCCGCCGCGCCGCCGACACTTCCGAAAGGTAATAACATTATCACTCGCTTATAATTTGTTATTACGCAAATTACAATTGTTTTAACATAATAATAATATATATTATATAAGTATTAAGTATAATTTGTTGTAACTACTCAATGTTTACATTTATTCTATTGTTTAGATTTAGTAACGTTTTCTAGCTGATTTGTGTTGGTCTTAAGCAACCAATGAATTTACTTAGTTTTTAGTTTAACATTATTAACAAAGTATTCTTCAGTTCTGTATTCTTGTATTTTTTGTTTGTTTTCTCACTTATTGTTGTACAGTGCTGGAAACATGTTTGATTATGTTGCTTTATAAAGTAAGTATTATTACTATATATAGCACAATCATTGCGTCAAAATTATGATTACAAACGTTATGAAACTTATGTATTTCCTAGCTTTATGATAGGACACTTTTTTAAATGTTCATTGCAAAGTTGAATGTGTTTATGAAAGTCTTGCTGAGCATAGTAATAATATAATAATGACAGTACAGTGTAGTAGTAGTAGTAGCAGTAGCAGTAGCAGTAGCAGTAGCAGTAGCAGTAGCAGTAGCAGTAGCAGTAGTAGCAGTAGCAATAGTATTATTATTATTAGTATTATTATGATTAGTAGTAGTAGTAGTAGTAGTAGTAATAGTAGTAGTAGTAGTAGTAGTAGTAGTAGCAGTAACAGTAGCAGTAGCTGTAGCAGTAGCAGTAGCAGTAGCAGTAGCAGTAGTAGCAGTAGCAGTAGCAATAGTATTATTATTATTAGTATTAGTAGTAGTAGTAGTAGTAGTAGTAATAGTAGTAGTAGCAGTAACAGTAGCAGTAGTAGTATTAATAGTATTAGTAGAAGTAGTAGTAGTAGTAGTACTAATAGTAGTAGTAGTAGTAGTATTAATAGTAGTAGTAATATAGTAGTATTTGCATTATTAGTAGAAGTAGTAGTAGTAGTAGTAATAGTAGTAGCAGCAGCAGTAGTAGTAGTAGTAGTAGTAGTAGTAGTAGTAGTAATAAGAACAAGAAGAACAAATATTGGTACATGTTCTATATGTTAATTGCAATTTCAAACAGCACCATAACAATTATTGAGTAATACAATTAATTAAAGAGTATTTCCAAAAGTAGTGTGTGGTTTGCTTTCAGTGCTGATGGGCAGCGCGTTTCTTAAGGAATTTGCTCAGCATGAGTTAACGGCTGAAGAACAATTCCAATTAGGCGAGGTCTTAGAGTCGACGACATCCACCGTCCAAGTTGTGTGGCAGGACTCGGAGGACGCGGTGACCAACACGTTTAACTTACTACAGGCGTGGAGGAGTGCCGCCGGGGACGTCGACGACGCCACGGCGCTGTACCGTCAACTGAAAGGCGCGTACATCGACATCAATAGGTCTGATTTGGGCGAGTTTGTGCAGAATGGTGAGCGTACAGTAGACACCACTTCTCGTAAATGGAAGTGTTTGTTGACACGAGATAAACAAATGTTCTGTCTATATGCGTGGGTGGAAGAAGTAGGTGTGGCGGAGGGTTTTATGTTGTGACATTATTGAACACATGCACGCAAGCACACGTACACACTAGAACAAGGACTATATCCGTGTCTATCAATGCGACACCACTGTAATGCCTTGTACCGAATGTAAAAAAATTAATAACAAGACTGCAACTCAAATTGACTATTGAAATGTCCAATAGTAATATAAAAGTAATAAGTCAGTTACTATTGCATTGCTTTCTATTACTATTACAGTGTACATTGTGTTTTATTCAACCTATTACTATTACTTCAATTGTAATTGCTACTGTTACTATTACATATCACTATTACCCCAGGTCTGTTAAATAGCAGTTGAATTATATCGTGATAGAAATATGCTTCACGTTGTCTTGTGCTTGGAGAACAAACGGCTTATACAGTATTGAACATGACACGCAGTTTTGTTATGGTTTGGTAACCGGCGTGGCATTAACCGGTCTAGTCAGCAGTGGTCGAGTCGTAGCGCAATTGTGAATATAAGGAAAGCAACATTGCTCATTTCAGCCCTTACCGAGGAAAGAATAAAGATAATTAAAGCTGCTTCTGAACCAGGTACGTGTCTTTGGCATTAGTCTCAGGCACATATTGCGCTATCCGTTGTATGCAGTCCGTTATGAACATAGTGGCTATACGTCTGTTTACAAGGAGACGAAGACAGATCGTCTTGCCTTAATAGTTTTTGAACTGTTATTAATGTATTCTTAACGAAGTGTGGCAAATATCCCCAACGTCACGAATGACGATGTATTCCCAATGTAAACGTGTAGGTACAATTGTATAGTTCGACGTCATTATATTGGTCGATGTATAGACCTCGTATCGAATGAAACAAACCGCTAGTTTTAGAGGTCGTGTAAGTTCACAATATCCCCAAAACGTAGCATTACGTGTGGGTGGATGGTGAGTTGGCCGTGTCCCATATGTCGGTGACATAAATCACTACAATAATCCTCCTCCTATTGAGTGGGCAAAATAGTAATGCAACATGACGCTTTATTAATCTCAGAATCGGGAAGTGCAGTGGATGTCCGAGCATCTATGTCATGTCAGCTGAATCCGGTGGTTTTATAAACCATTACGTGTCGCTCAAAATGGTGGCCCGAACCAATACGACACGCTTTACTTGTTAAGGTGTTTCGAGCTTATTAAACCACCTCTTTAGCTGCTTGTGTTTCGCATGTACAGCGGCGGGAGAAACAGACGACGGCACGAGTCTACGAGCCCTTCACGTCATGTCATTACTTAATGAGTATGAACAGCCAGAGTTATGGGTACACGTATCCCTGCAGATTAGAAATGATGGACATCTGGACATGAGCCGGGTTCTCACAAAGACGAATCAGCGGTACCTACTGTACTTGCTGGCGTCAGGAGCAGCATCCGATACCGTCTCCCTGACGTGAGTGTATATGTGGTGTTGCTTTCGCCAACGACATTAACAGGATTTAACAATATTTAAAAAATATTTCCACGCACAGTAAGTTGGCAGATAGTCTAGAAAGCCTTTGACTTATCGAGAGTTTATTTTTATTTATGTGCAACCTGTCAACTGGGATATTTGTCTATTTTGTTTTTAAACATGTTCATGTTGCTACCATTTACACAACAAATATATAATCTGTTCCATTCATTTTTAGTCCTATGTGATAATGCATACTTTCTGATATATATTGTACATAGTTCCTTATCTAATGTTACTTTGTGTTATCTAGTTCACCAATTGTTCTCAATTCAGAAAACGTATTTCAGGCGATAGCTTCATGACAATTCGTTATGTTAAACAAACATATTTATGATCTCCTCATAATCCCCTAGTTTCTATCAGTATCAAGTTGCATTCTTTGATGTGAATTTCATAACTAACCTCTATCAGACATGCATTCATTTTAGTTGCTCCCCGTGTACTCTTTCTAGCAAATACATGTCCTTCTTGTTAATAGAGAGTTGTTGCAATAATCGACATTGTCATTAACTACGATGGATATAAATATAAGTTAAGCGCAATATAAAACAGGCAGGTGTTCAGCCCGATTAGTTGTTTAAAGCAATTGGAAAATGCCTAATATGCTACTGACGAATGACCTAACGAACGTGTATTAAAAAATGTATGTAATACCTAGGGAGAGATATGTCAGTCCGATAGGTAACTATTGATACCGGGTCAAAGCGGATGACATCAGTTACTGTCAATGTCTTTCTAAACATTTGTAATATCATCAACATTCACGATTATTGATTACACTCCGTTAAGCGACGAAATCGTTTTCGTGTCCGGTAGATGATACATCGAGGTTCTACAGTGTTGAGGGTGTATCTTCTGCAACATATCCCTTTGCTCGAACCTTAAAGCAAAGTGGACTTTGTAAACAAATGGCCACGCTAAGCCACAATGCAGTTGTGATATAAAAACAACTATTCATTGTCTACAACAGTAGGCTATTTTATAGTATTCAAATCTTGAAAACAATCCACAGCAAGATGAAAATAGAAATGGTGATCTTATCTAAAATATAGTTGTGTGTCATTAACAGAACAGAATAGAACAGAACATACATATTTATTTTGACCACAACTACATACGTACATGTACAAATTTAAATAATTTATATAAACATGAAATTGAAGGAGAATCCCATATTAAGACATAACATGTCGCTCATATGGGAGCCTCCTTATAACAACAATAAATCGAATAATAATAAGTATTAATAATAATCATATAATTTAATGTTAATACATAAGTACACAGATACAAAACTAATACACAATTACATGACATATTGTGTAAGATTATGTGTTACATACATACCATTTGTAGATAGTGCAGTGGAAATTAAGTCGATCATTACTGTTCCACAAAAATCATTGCTGGGTGTTATTGATGTTCTGAACTTGAAATACCGTTGTTTACATTACCAACGTTTCCGTAAACCCCACGGACAATAAATGAACAATACTAATGAGTACACAGTAAATCATGTTTAATCGACACTTATCTGGTGGTTGTGGCATTAACAACATTGTGAATAGGTTAATAATAACACAACTTTACATGGTAGACCTTATATCGACGGGCATAATTGAACAGTGGATAAACAACTGATAAGTTAATGTCTTCCTCATACACGTATTATCGAAACCATGTTGCAATCTTGATCACGAGTGTTAAACCGAAGTCGTATGTTCCTCTCCTTTATTACAAAGTTCTCAGTACAAGATATATGTTGGATATATATAATGACCGTCAAATATTAAACCCAAAACATTATTTGCAATTGTAATATTGTGCTGGCGAAATGTTCATATGGCAATATGTTCATATGGCAAAACGAAACATTCACATTCATTTTAACACGTTCTAATGACAGTATTGTGGAGCCAGGCTGGGCTAATCGCACGCACGATGTTCACGTCGTCAGTGTTGTTCCACATTCAAAACTGATTCAGCGAGTGTCCTGCTAACGATTACCTCCAGGGTTTAAGAGAGGATTCTTGTTGACAAACAGACAAAGTCGCATTATAATGTCGACTTTAGTGTATGAATTTATATATCTGCATATTGCAGATCTTTCGCATGACGAGTGAATATGATGAGTTTTTTTTAAAATGAATGCATTGTTTTCTCGACAGTTTGATCGAGGACCCGGTATTTGTCACCAAGGAGGCTGCCACGTCACTAGGAACGTGTCTTACTTCTATGTCCCAACTGTCTAAATTGGTGTAAGTATGATTAATCATTGCGACTGGTGTTAAAAGTAAAGTTGTTGTCAATCAACATACGACGTCATTGGACAATTTTATAGAAGTGACTTCGTCCAACAACGCAGTGTTATATAGAAAACAAAGCAATGATTAAAAATGCGCCAAACTAATGTTGTTCAGCTTTCGTATACACAACACGTTATGAAGATGTAACCGGACGATATATGTATGCGTTGTTAATGAGATACAACATAAATAAAATCATTATGTTTCAGAATGTCAAAATGTCAGCTGAACGTGAAGTCTTTGCAACATGTCCTTAACGGAGTGTCTCAAGGATGTCCTAAACTGGAGATACTCGAGTAAGAACACATCATATTACACCATCTTACTCACATTGCAAACATCTATAATTATATCTTGATCTGATTTCGTGGTACATTAATTTGTGCACACTGCATATTTTGGAAATAGGTTTCTTTGTATAAACCAATAAGCAACTCAACACACTGTTTTGAAAATGCTGTATTGTAATACTTTCTTGCAGGAAGTGACATAATATATTTACCACCTCCTAAAAGAAAGAAACAATTGTCATGTGATTTAGTAAAAACTACACAAACCGAGTGCGCAAAAGAAATAGCTACTGTAGTTAGATTCATTTATTCATTAAAAAAATAAAATGATAGAAACGAAAAAAATCAAAATGAGGAAACACCCTTAACAAATGTCAAAACTTGTTTAATTGAATCTATGTAGATATTTAATTCGACGCCCTCATCCTTGAATTTGCATAGAAAGGACTTCGGAATTATATAGCTCATTTGATAAATGCCATTTGACCAACATGGAATAATAACTTGTAGGTCACATGCGACGTGATCAATGTAGATATATCAGGAACTAATACACAGAAGAGTTCATTTTACCTATTGTATACACAAGTACGTACGACATACTTCGATCAATTAATGAATTGTAAGCCACGGGGTTGTCTACTTGCTATGATTACATTCCGGAATAAAATGTAATTTTCAGTTTCAGCGACAACCACGTGTTTTACAAGGAAGACGCCTGTCGGTCACTGGGAGCCGTGCTTCCGTCGATGCCAAAACTACAGGAATTACAGTATGGAATGTCTATAACATATTGCAATTGTGTAGTATAACAAACTGCACGTAACTGTACTAAACGGTGGCGTAGTGGTACACGTAATCAGACAAGGTCGCATAGTAATCTTGTTCAAAGCAACCGTCGAATACGGTACAGGTCTATCGCCACAACAAATACGCTCCGTCGAATACGGTACAGGTCTATCGCCACAACCAATAAGCTCCGTCGAATACGGTACAGGTCTATCGCCACAACCAATAGGCTCCGTCGAATACGGTACAGGTCTATCGCCACAACCAATAGGCTCCGTCGAATACGGTACAGGTCTATCGCCACAACCAATAGGCTCCGTCGAATACGGTACAGGTCTATCGCCACAACCAATAAGCTCCGTCGAATACGGTACAGGTCTATCGCCACAACCAATAAGCTCCGTCGAATACGGTACAGGTCTATCGCCACAACCAATAGGCTCCGTCGAATACGGTACAGGTCTATCGCCACAACCAATAGGCTCCGTCGAATACGGTACAGGTCTATCGCCACAACCAATAGGCTCCGTCGAATACGGTACAGGTCAATCGCCACAACCAATAGGCTCCGTCGAATACGGTACAGGTCTATCGCCACAACCAATAGGCTCCGTCGAATACGGTACAGGTCTATCGCCACAACCAATAGGCTCCGTCGAATACGGTACAGGTCTATCGCCACAACCAATAAGCTCCGTCGAATACGGTACAGGTCTATCGCCACAACCAATAAGCTCCGTCGAATACGGTACAGGTCTATCGCCACAACCAATAAGCTCCGTCGAATACGGTACAGGTCAATCGCCACAACCAATGCTCCGTCGAATACGGTACAGGTCTATCGCCACAACCAATAAGCTCCGTCGGGGATATAGCCCAGTCAGTGTGTGCTTTAACGTAGACAACATTACAACATAAATAACTTTTTATGAGGTAAACTCAATCACCTGCCAAGCAACACAACAAAAGTTACTCAAAATCTTTGTGTGGGAAAGGGTTTAGTTTGATGTGTTCCTGTTGTAGCACCTATTGACATTGCACTTGATAATTTTGATTCATTCTATAGTGCCTAATTCTCTGAATGAGCAAGTATTGTTTATTTGGTAAAACATAGTTACATCGTATAAGGTCGCGACTGACTATATTTTGTCAAATATTAAGATAACATTGTAATCTTTCACCCATGCTAAATTGGGGGTTGTGTTATTGTAACAACCATTGACTTTACATCGGTTTATTTGGGCCATTAGATATCTATCTCTGCGGGTGCAGATATTGATTTCAAAAACAATCCTCTCCGTAATGTCGCATGTGTCGATTTTGTATAAAGTATATTATTAAGATATAATTGTAACGTTTTATCCAAATTAAATAGGATTGGGATGATATATTATTAAATAATGCGCTTCCATTTAAACATAACATTTTGTTTCATATAGAGCATGTGTTAAACACTTTATTTTTGAGACATACGAAGTTACAGTAATTGCATTATGCACACAGCACATATATTCATGTCGTGGTTTAAAGTAATTACTACAAATAAAATATATTATTATTATTATGTCGGTTGTTGCAGTATGCGATCGTGTCATCTAACCGATATGTCGGTGCGCCACGTCATCGAAGGAATCGCTGAAGTTTGTCTGGAGCTGGAGTTGTTCGAGTAAGAATAAATTTTTGCTTACCCACATTACTCGAGAAAACGTAGTAATTGTATGTTAATATTTTGAGACGATGTATTTAATAATCGTTGTTCGGGTTTCATTGACAGGTGACACACACAACACGTAATGTTAATCAGTCGCGCATCATTGTGTAATTACATTTAGTTTTGACCGTTCTGATCGTGGTAATTAAATCTGAAATGAAAACCAATCTATGCTTACGTGCACACATTGCAAGACGAAACACCACAATGTATCCTGTACACTGATTTATGTGAAGAGTGTTTTCACTTTTGCAATTTGGTCATCAACAATGGAAAGGCTTTGCAATGTGTACATATGTCAACAACATGTTTGGTGATTATAAATAATTATTTAATGAAAACGCCGAACGTGTTTTATCCTAAAATAAACGACGCACATCACCGAATTCTAGAAGATAGTGTCGACTTGATGTATATATGAAAATGTGATTGACATTATTGTTCTACACAGCGAGTTCGTCAGTCTGTCGTATGTTGACTTACTGCTGTTTCCGTTGTTCACAGCTGTCGGTGGAACCACTACCTGAGATGCCGCAGTGGGCTGATATTCCAAACTGTTCTCAGTCGGCTACCTAGGTTGACGATACGGTAACTATCAAATTGTACCTTAGCAAATTGCACGTAGCTGTTATTGAACGATACGGCGGTGTAAGTATGATACGTAACTCTAACTAACGTCGTTTCCGGAATGGTGTATTGAGAAGAGGTGTATCGAGAAGAGGTGTATTGAGAAGAGGTGTAAATAGAAGAGGTGTAATGAGAAGAACGGACACATTCACATAAGTCGTATGCTACGTTTCTTTCAGAGCGCACGACTGTGGCTTGGCAATCCGTTGTGCGGCTCGACTCACAACGGAATTTGGCGACAGGTTTAATCTGGTAGGTCGGTTTTATTTATATTATCTTTAGTACTATTCTGATGCCACGTTTCGCAAGTTTCACATAATTAATTTCGGTTTAATTACAAAAATGTCTTAGATCTGGAACCAGCTGCGTGTTGCACTTCTTTGAACTGGATTCTCAGTGTCTTCCTTGGTTTCAGGCAATCATTTTAATCAACAAAATGTGGTGTTCTGTACTACGTATTCGTATCGATTTCTTTTATATGTTACTAGCGGAGTTACCCGGCGTTGCCCGGGAAAAAGGCATTCATATGGAAGTGACCCCTGAGATCCCCATAGGCACGGACAAATTTCGAATAAATCAAAATCTACGAACCATCCCAATGTGCCCGTTAGACCGAACAAAATATTTCAGCACCACAAAAATCTGGAAAAAATGCCTTTTTAAATTGTGATCCTCAAGATCCCTACCCCTCGGACGCATTTCGAAAAATACGAAACCACCCCAGTGAGCCCTCTAGACCGAACACGGCATTCCAGCCCAATACATGCACAACTGGCAGAGATAATATTTTTTTAATTGTAACACCCAAGATTTTCACTTGGGCGGGCGGGCGGGCGGGCAGGAAGGAAGGAAGGAAGGAAGGAAGGAAAGAAGGAAGGAAGGAAAATATGCATGCAGACATACAGACATAAACAGACGGACGGACGGACGGACGGACGGACGGACAGACAGATAGACAGGTAGAGAGTTAACCGTTTTGTTTTATAATATAGACATCCAGTTAACACCCAGTCATTTTCAGACGGAAGTTGCCGGTACACCCTTATCCTGGCTTGTGAACCAAGTTAGTGTTTATGCTGCATGGTGGTCTGTCTTAATGACATGTGTGTTGTGGTGGGTTTAGTGTTTACATATATCTTCTTAGTGAGTGTTTGTTTCTTTGTAGGACAAGGACTGCTAATGGCAGATGGAGACAGCCCTGGTCAAGTCACTGGAACTGGACTAGTCGACAAACAATGACAATGATAATTAGTACTGTACGAAGTACTATTGTTTTTGTTAGTCTGCAAACATGAAATAGTTTTGTTATTGTTTGTCTACAAACATAGTTGTATTATGAATAGTTCACTGTATTTTAACGATTAATGTTCAGTTCTATATTTGTTACAAATTTCAATAAAAAAATTATAATACGGAAGTGCGGAATTTTGTTATTTCTATTATGCGTGTTCGCATTTTTTGCAACCTATATTTCGACAAATATGTAATATGTACGTGGATGTGGGTGCGTGTACGTGCGCGTGTGTACGAGGGTGTTTGTTCGTGTTCGTCTGCGCTTGAATGCGTGTGTGCGTGCGCGCGCGCATATGTGGGGGAGGGGTGTGTTTGTTTGTGTAAACCTGATCGTTTATAAAATGTGTTCTTTTCAATTGTGATTACATTAGTATCAACAGTGTTACACTAAGCCATGTAACCCCAACCTGTAAAGACATCTGATACTATGTTTCATGTGTGTGTTCGCGTGTCTATGCCTGTATGTGCGCGTGTATGAGTGCGTGTAAATAAATGCGTGTGTGTATGTCCGAGTGTGCGCGCTCGTGTATGTGCGTGCATGTGCGATTATATATGCGCGTGTGTACACTCGTGCATGCGCCTGTTTGTGTGTGTTTGTTGTATCAACAGTTGCGTTTAGTTCTATATGCTGCAATGTATTTCTTAATACATATTTGTTATTTAACAAGACATTGTTTTATTGATCTGAAGATAGTAATTGGTTTATCATAACTTTTACTAGCCACATAATTCATACATTTAAATTCGTACATATATGTTTCACTAAACGCCATCAGCACGATCTATAACACGACACGCTTGTGAACAACGATGCAGGAAATGGTTATTTATCAGAAATAAGTATTAATTGTTTATCTGCTATAATATAAGAGTAATGTAAATATTCACACACACACGCCCACGCACACGCACCCACACACGCACATACACACGGGGATTTAGTTATTCCACTGAAAACAATTTCTTCCTAACTTGAAAACAATGATTTGTGTCCAACGAATTGAAAAGGGTATATCTTGGGTGTCGATTTTATTTTTAAACATATTCACGCTACTAGCACCCACACAATCAGCAGATAATCTGTTCCATTCATTTACAGTCCTTTGTGAAAATGAGAACTTTCTTTTATCTAATCTACACTGCTCCTCTGCTAATGTAACTTCACATCCTCTAGTCCTTCTATCTTTCTTAACTGAGAAAACAATATTTCTATCAATATTTTCGAAACCATTTATTATTTTAAACACTTCTATCTGATCTCCTCTCAATCTCCTGGTCTCTAGTGTTGTTAAACCACATTCTTTTAGGCGAATTTCATAACTAAGATCCCTCAGCTTTGATATCATTTTAGTCGCTCTCCTCTGTACTCTTTCTAGCATATCTATGTCATTCTTGCGATGTGGCCTCCACGCTTGAATACAATATTCTAAATGAGGCCTCACTATTGTTTTGTACAGCGGTATTATTAGATTTAACAAGATTGCCACCCAGAGAATTACCTCTAAGTGGCAGGTGGACAAGGAAGCCCTTTGGCTTATCGAGAGTCCAACCCTTTTATATATGTGTATCCCGCCCTTCTGAGGTATGTGTCGATTTTATTTTTAAACATATTCACGCTACTAGCATCCACACAAACAGCAGATAATCTGTTCCATTCATTTTCAGTCTTTTGTGAAAATGAGAATTTTCTTATATCTAATCTACATTGCTCCTTTGCTAATGTAACTTCATGTCCTCTAGTCCTTCTATCTTTCTTAACTGAGAAAAACATATTTCTATCAATATTTTCATAACCATTTATTATTTTTAACATTTCTATCAGAACTAAGATCCCTCAGTTTTTGTATCAGTCTGTCTGTCTGTCTGTCTTTCTGTCTGTCTGTATGTGCGTGCGTAGGTACGTACGTACATACATACATATATACATACATACGTACATGATGTATGCATGTATGTATGTATATATGTATGTACGTACGTACGTACGTACATGTATGTATGTTTGTATATATGTATGTAAGTATGTACGTACACACCTACGCACGTACATATGTATGTATGTATGTATGCACCTATTTAACAAGATTGCCACCCAGAGAATTACCTCTAAGTGGCAGGTGGACAAGGAAGCCCTTTGGCTTATCGAGAGTCCAACCCTTTTATCTATGTGTATCCCGCCCTTCTGAGGTATGTGTAGATTTTATTTTTGAACATATTCATGAGTTAGCTGATAATAGGTCTGTGTTTTGAACTATGCGGATTAGTGTAGGGCTAACTGCTGATGAGTTAGCTGATAATGGGTCTGTGTTTTGAACTATGCGGATTCGTGTAGGGCTAACTGCTGATGGGTTAGCTGATAATAGGTCTGTGTTTTGAACTATGCGGATTAGTGTAGGGCTAACTGCTGATGAGTTTGCTAATAATAGGTCTGTGTTTTGAACTATGCGGATTAGTGTAGGGCTAACTGCTGATGAGTTAGCTGATAATGGGTCTGTGTTTTGAACTATGCGGATTCGTGTAGGGCTAACTGCTGATGAGTTAGCTGATAATAGGTCTGTGTTTTGAACTATGCGGATTAGTGTAGGGCTAACTGCTGATGAGTTAGCTGATAATAGGTCTGTGTTTTGAACTATGCGGATTAGAGTAGGGCTAACTGCTGATGAGTTAGCTGATAATAGGTCTGTGTTTTGAACTATGCGGATTAGAGTAGGGCTAACTGCTGATGAGTTTGCTAATAATAGTTCTATGTTATTGTAACCACGGAATATAATTTACCCGACAATTTGAACGAGGACCATGTGTTTGCAAAGGACGAAGCGGAACGGTCAATATCTGACGTGAGGGAGTAGGTAAATGTCCCGCCTCGCCACCGTGTCTCGAATCAACGTTTCTGGTTGGACCGGTTACAGACCCCTCTACCCCTCTGGGTATCAATGTATCTTAGCTTTCTATAATAATGTTTTAAATGTACTGTTTTATCAATGTATTACTATTATTTTACATAGTAACAGGGATTGACTGTCTGGAATAGAGTCACGTTATTATTATTATTATTATTAATAAATGAGGAATATACAAAGTCGGCTTAACTACAGCTAGATTAGGGCCATCGCGCATAGATCAACGCACATCATCCATCGCATCCGACATAGCATCGCACATGCATAGCATCGCATCGAATGTCTCATCTAGTATCGCATAATTGCGAAATTCATACCTTTTTTCTCGGCCATCATAAAACAAAATGTACAGATTTATATTATTAATCGGTTACTTCCGGCGCTAGATTGCACAGTAGCTGTAGAGGTCAGGACACTGTTAGACTTCCTGCTTGATTACAGACAAAAAAAATGCAATGTATTTTTGAGAGATGATTTTTTACCAAATTCACCTGCTCTGACATAAGTGCATTTGAGTAGTCAGATTTCCCGGTGTGAATGTAGAAGCTGTTGACAGTAAAATAATGCATTTTTGGCTGATTTTACTAAGCGGAAGGGTATTTGGCAGCAATTTGGCTAGTTGATCCTTTAGCCGGATTACTGCCTGCATCCATTCGTAAATATTGACGGGTGTCACACATAGAGGCATTTTACGAGAGCTAGAAATATTTCATTTTGACTAAACTCGACCAACTTGTCAACGAGATGATAATAACAGCAGGTGAGAAGTTTAAGAAATGTTGTAGGTCAGGTTTTCTTATAATCACACAAAACGTTAACATAGTCGTCAATTGGAAAACCAACAATTTGCTTAGGCCTGTAACAGTGGCGCCGTATGCCGACTACGAGAACTGGCTAATAATGAAATAATCACCTCTCCCTACAGATAGTTCTTGGTCTTTCACTTGAGGGTGCCACCGTGCAGAGAAGAATATCACAAGTTTGTTTTTTGTTTGTGTGCGAAGAATCATTGTCTTAAAGATGAAGTTAGCTATGTCAACGGCCGACGACAAGTTGTTGGACCACAAAGACTTCGATACGGTGCAATCTGCAAGTGCTGCCGGAGTAATCACGCGAATCGCTGGTATATGTGGACTGATCGCCGTAGCTCTAGGGGCGTACGGCTTTCATGGTAAGGCCAAGGGGGTCATGCCCCAGTTAGACTTCTTGTTTCGTTACACTTACAGCCGCCATACAGCGTATTTTTTAGAAATTATTATAAAAAAATTCACATGCTCTGACATAAGTGCACTTGAGCAGTCAGATTTCCAGGTGTGATTGTAGAAGCTGTTGACAGTCAAATGGTGTATTTTTAGCTGATTTTACTAAGGCTAAGAGCCTAAAGTCAAGAGGAACGGAAGAATATTTGGCAGCAATGCCAATGTCAATGACAATGGGGCTATTTGATTGAATTAGCGTATGCAAACCAGCTGCCTTTGTACGAGCTCAAACAGTTTATTACAACGCAGTGGCATGGTTTGGTAGCCGGAACTGGCTTACTATGTAGTATGTATGACATTAATTAGATTAGAGATAGTCGCTTTACTATATTGACATTAGTTATTGCACAGGCCTATAACCATGCAGTCTAATATCGTAACAACCCTTGTTCCTTGTTGTAGTAAATCCCTTCTCTATAAGTAGAACCCCTCAGGACTTCACTGGATTGGCACGACATCCTAGTTGGATCGACCTATTAGTGTGTATTGAGTAGATATAGACTCTGGTTAAGGTCTCTAGTTCATCATGTAGTCCACCTGGTATCGAAAGCAGTGGCATACACCCCATAACACAGTCCATCAAAAGTTTAATTATTTGTTCCCCGGAACTTCGAATCACAGGGTAATTTAACATGGGTAGAATGTTCCCCAGGTTGTTCATGAACTTGGTTCGTTCAGGGTACAGGACAGTACAGCTTAAGAGGAAGTGTGATAAGTCCTTGCTGCCTTGGTGACACAGCTGACAGGTCGGCGAACCACCAGACTGTTTGGCTACGTCAGCCTAGAGCCTGTATTGTCCTGTCAACATGCGCACCTTAGTACAGGCTCTCACACTATCATGTGGTGAGTCCCTCACAGTGCCCCAGACTGGATGTAATGAGCCTGGTTTGCACTTGAATGTTTTTAAATGGAGTAATGTCACTTTCCTGCGAGCCTCCTCTCTAAACTGTTCGAATGTAACATGAGTTATGTTCGTTTTCAGTGTATGCTTCCACTGTCTCTTAGAGGGTGGGTTGTTACAGAGCTCATAGGATGATGGCAAGTTGTCATTCTGGAGCAACTCTTTAACTGTCACAATCCAGGACTTGGAGTCATGGTCTTTGACTGCTAGCTGGCCCTGGATGATTTGGCACTCCACACTTGCTGGGTCTCTGATCATGCTCACATACAGCGTTAGAATGTTTCATGCTACACTGCTAGTATGACTGACGCAGGTAGCTGTCCAAGTATCAGATACATGGCACTCCACACTTGCTGGATCTCTGACCATGCTCACATACAGCGTTAGAATGTTTCGTGCTAGTATGGCTGATGTAGGTAGCTGTCCAAGTATCAGATACACAGCTGCTGTCGATGTGCCCAGTGGTAAATGCTGCGTGTTTCAGGACAGTACGGTGAAACAGGTCTAGTGCATCCTTATCCCCTTTTAGCAGAGGCAGTACCTCCAGTCCATACAACAGCCTTGACATCTGGTAGCTCGTGAAGATCTTCAAGTTTGTACGTATATGGAGTCCATTTAGGCCAAACACACCAGCTCCCATGAACGAGTAACCCGCCCTCCTGGCTTTCTGGATGTTTAGCTTTACAGTGCTACTGGCTACTGCCTGCATCCATTCGTAAATATTGACGGATATCATACATACAGGCATTTTACGAGAGCTAGAAATATTAAATTTTGACTAAACTCGACCAGCATGTCAATGAGATGATGATAATAGCAGGTAAGAAGTTTAAGAATTTTTGTAGGTCACGTTTTCTTATAATCATACAAAACGCTAACATGACAACCAATGGAAAAACTAACTGTAGACTGCTGATCGCCATTTTCTTACATTTCCCAATGAAAACATGGGCGCAGAATTATGAGTCATTTTTTTAATAATAAAACAACTGTACATAAAATTTTTTAATTGCTGTCGGCGACATTTTAAAGCACTTTCTTTAAAATAAGAACATTTAATAATTGGAAGGTTTGTTTTTTTGCAACAAAAACTCATGTTTTATTAGTATGTCACTGAAACCTGGTCAAACGTTTTTTTGTTACGAGATCAGTGTTTATTTACCCATTTTAACGGTAAAACTTGGCAGAAAATTAAATATGAACGTGGAAAACAGCTCGTGAAATATCGGTAGACAATTTAATGTTAAGGTTAGTATTAATAGTATTGCGCGTGCTACTTCCACTCGGTACCCCCTCACCCCAGGATATGTATGATGACATATGTTACTGCAGTACTTCCGCTCGGTACCCCCTCACCCCCAGTGTAGGTATTATTACATGTGCTACAAAATTGTTCATGCAGCCCTTTCTCTGTTTGTATAGAGTTACACCAACTATTGCGTAGGTTAGTAATGGGCAATCCAAATCTATTCATTCACAGGGATTGCCACTGTGCACAGACAATCTACACAAAGCATTTTACATCCTGTGCACAGACAGGTACATAAAGAAGAAGAATATTCATATTTTTTTATATTTTGCAAATGCACAGTTATACATTAATTCTTAATTATTATAATAGTTATTATTAACAAAACTATAATAGATCTATACTTCTGGTCATTCAGATCCGGTAACATGATATATCTATGGGTAGTGAATTTGCTATCTTTGTTAATTATCCCTGCAATAGATGTGAACAGTTGCTTGTCTAATGTTTTCTCTTTATATGTGAGACAAAATAAACTATCTACACAATAATGGAAATAGTGCACTCATGCTTTCTACCAAATTTTTGCCTTTTTGGGTGGCAAAACCATTTTTTTTCAGTCCTAACAGTTTCTACTGTACACAGTAACAACCCGTTTTCTACCAAAAAAATGACAAAACATCTAGTATATATAGTTGGCTAATTGTCCTCAGCATATTTTCCTCTTAAGATAATGACGAATAAATACTGCTCAGCTTGTTATCCGGTTAAACACTTATGAGCCCTGGAAGAGGACTTTGTTCAGGCCACCTGCACATTACATATAAAGTCAACAGCAGTGCTTAAAGTAGCTGTATCAGTGTGACCCACTGTCCCTCTGTGTAAGTAAAACCAACTAAAATATATTGTTAGTTTTTGTTTTTTTAACTGACCATGGTTTGTGTTATTGTGCTAGCTGTCACTTGTTTAACATTCACATTCCGAACAAGCGACTGGATGGAATAAATAATAAAATAAAGAACATATTTACTACAGTATTTTCAACTTGACTAGTGTATACGTGTACTCTAGTCAAGAGTATTTAATTTATTTATCCAGGCAGCAAATAGCCCAGTTGGCGCACACAACCAGTAGGAACAAATTCACTCGTCCATTCAGTACTTCACTTGTCCCGAAATAACGGATAAGCAGGAATTCTGTGCCCAACTATCCTATCTGCTACCCCAGTTTTTCACAGCGTTTAATCAGAACCAAATAATGTCTTGTTTTATTCGGCCTAATATTCCGTTGTCATTTTAAAAACTTATCTTTACAACCTTGCTTATCCACCATAGCTCCCTAGCGCCTTTACCCATCTGTTGACAACTGGAATAATGTCTATGGATTTTGAAATTGACCAATCCTTTTTGTTTTGACGTGCCTCTTGGTTTTCAAGGATTTAGGCACAATAACAGTTGTCTTATTATTATTGTTGTATCTAGACATACAGGTGTATATCGAGCCAGCCTATTATAAACACTTTTTCAAATTATGTATTTTTGAAATTGATATAGAAAACAGTAGTCAAATTATATATATATATACATAATATTATATATATATAATATTATATATATATATATATATGTATAATATTATATATATATATATAATATATATATATATATAATATTATACATATGTATATATATATATCAAATTCAAAATATGGATATCCTGTATATAAATTAACAAAGTAACTCTTTTTACTTGATGGTTGAGGTTTCATTACTAATATATTTATTGTTACAACTTTCTGTTCAGATCATGACTCAGAGATCCTGCTACTCAGGTCACACTACTGAGATGTTGCTTAACATAGATCTGAAATGTTATTCCCTTGTTCCAGTGCTGGATGACAAAAGCATCCCGGCTGAGCGAAAAGTGGTAAGTTAATTCAAGATTTGTGTCCATTGAAACTCAAATCAGGAGTGGTACAAGGCAAGATCTACATCACAGTAGTTTGAAATTAATCTTAAGAGGGGGGATTACTGTATCATAGATGTACATAATTATTATATAGCATAATTTGATATACCAGTACTTATACATCTTCAGGGGCCGATCCAGAAAGTGAGTCTGGGGGGCTCAAAAACCTCCACTGATGGCCGAATCAAATGGTGTGGTAGAAATGTTGTCACTGCTGAGCCGCTGTAAATTCAGCCGCTGTCTCGGCTGAACTGATGACATCATAAGATGTGAGGTGGTGCTGTTGAAAATTAGTTTTCGTTGCTGCCCGGCCGTATCTTCAGTGCTTCTCCGCCTGGCTCAACAGTGACCAACAGGGGGAGGGAGGAGGGTGCTGTTGACAATTTGTTTGCATTGCCATAACTTCAGCTTATAACCTGAATGGGGACACATTTCAAAGGGTCTGGGGGACACCGTCACGGTGCCCTGTGGGATTTTCATATGATAAATGGTAGTATTTTTCTTAACAAGTTGGCAAGAAAATTGTTTGATTGGATAATATATATTTTAATTGTGATCATTACCATTTATTATTATTTTTTTCTAAGCTCTTTTCAAGTATAATTACCTTATGCCTAGATATGTCTAGATCTGTTCTGGAATTGGAATTATTCCCATGTCAACATTGTGGCATTGAAAATATGTGTGACTGCTATTATTACTGTTAAATATTTGATAATTAGAATGATTTCTTAGACATTTCCAGTGCTTAGTACAGGGTTGGCACATTTCTGCTCTCACAGTGGAAACTGGGCAGCAGAAATACCTTTCTCCCCTAGTTTCTGCACTTATGGCAGAAACTCCTAAAATAGTCCTATTTTTATATATATTTATTTTACTATCAATATCAACATTCCTGTTTCCTTCTTACACCATTACTGTGTCATCTTGTGGTGACAGCCCCAACAAGTTATTAAGACACACCAAGCTAGACAGTCTGATCAGCTCCCCAACCACTCAAACAATAGCAAGCTCTAGCATCTACTGGTAGACTAGTTAATTGGATATAGCAGTGGATAGGTGCTTCAAAACCAGGCTTTCCACTGACCACAAGATGACCAGGTGATAATTAGTTTTAATTGCCAACCAACTTCTAGGCTGGTAATAAAACTGGGCTACACAGGAACTGAGAGAGCAGAGATAAGAGAAATGCTGAACAAAGGAATGCTGTGGTCAGGTGACAAGGCCTGTAAACATATCACATGGGAACAACAAAATGTACACAAATGAATGCAAGAGATGGGATTTTGACCCTAAAGATTATGTCTGGTTACTGTACACACTAGATCAGTGACTTGTTTAAATTACAAGATAGTAAGCATACATCTAACACAATACTTCTATCCACTGTATTAAAACCAGGGAATCACTGGGGAAATCCAAGCACAGCAAGGCAGAGACAAAAATATGTTATTATACAAATGTACTTGTACTCATGTGAATGTACTCTTAGTTTTACTTAGATTGCACACAGGTACAAAAAGATATTGGCAACATATTCTACAAAACAGTTGCACTTTCCTATCAATGACATATATTCCCTGGTTGTTACCATTTCTGCCAGGCAGAAACTGTTTCATCCCAGCAGAAATACCTTTCTGCCCTGGGCATGGCAGAAATACCTTTGTGCTCTGGGCATGGCAGAAATACCTTTGTGCCCTGGGCATGGCAGAAATACCTTTGTGCCCTGGGCATGGCAGAAATACCTTTCTGCCCGGCAGGAAACCAACTCAGGCTGAATAATTTAAATTACCGTTTGTTGAAAATTTGTAACCCCAAAAACCTGAAACTGGTTTTCTTTGCAGATATTTCAGACGGCCAATCAGTACCACTTCATGCACACCCTCGCCCTACTTGCTGCGCCCCTCACCAGACGGCCGATGGTAGTGAGTACGGGGGGAGGGCTCACAGGTGATACATTACTTAGTTCACTCAACAAAACGAACATCTACCACAACTTCTTGGCTCTAAATTTGGGTTACACTAAAGACTTATTGCTGTACGATTGAATTTCCAAGTTAGCTTATGGTTGTACAAACATGTACAATGACATTGAACCTGACTTCACAATTATTCGTTTATAATAATAATAAGTCTTAAAAGGACGTAGTCTGTGTTTAGTTTTTCATTTATTAATTAACATAATGATTTTGAGACTATAATAACTACTCACCAAATTATGTTTAATAAGCCCATAACAACGTTCGTAATTTGGAAGACCTGTACGACCCCGGAGATTGTTCAAATGGTAAACAAAAGACCTAGTTTCAAAACAGCTCTACTGGTGATAAAAATGATAGGCGAGGCGGGCTGAGTTAGTCGCAACACCTCTTGATGTTCAACAATGTCCCATTTTCTAACATTCAACACAGTAGACATCCTGTTACAAATGACTAATTCTGGGTACAGGAACAGTCTGCTTCCCTCTAATACCCTAACTTTTGGAAGAAGTTTGGAACGTTGTAAGTCTCTCTCCTCCGAGACACCCAGGTCCACCATCTTGTCTATGTTTGTTCGCTTCCTTTGACTATTGACCTTTGATCTGTCACTTGGCAATGTATTTGAAAAAACACAAGCATAGCTACCTAGAATTATTGACGTTTTTAGTGGACAAATTGTGAGACATTCCCAGAGTGGTCTGATGTTATGAATTTAAGATGAACAGTTAACACTGCAATGAGAAGAGTGGCCCGTAGTTTGTTGCTCCATCGATAATAAATAAATAAATATTACGTGCATGCAGCACAAATCGCCGACTACTTATAGCAGTAATCAACATTGGATGGAAGTTTGAAATAGCAAAATATCGGTATTTATAATGTGTGCAGTCAGGGTGTGGGTGGTCACATATACGTCATCAGGAACGTATAGCAGTAATCACTGTTCAGTGGAGGTTGAATTGTCACTACATATATTATATCTAACCACTGTAGTGGTTAATATATTAATGCACGTTGTCGCTAGAATGGATATCAGAATTGGACAGTGTTGTCAGTATCCCTGTCAGTCAAATCAGGCGGCCGTTGGTTGTGTCTATTTGAAGCCATTTTGTATCGCTCAAAATCTTAGCTCCAATAACACGTTCTGAAGGTGATTGATGGGGATTTGAATCAGTACAAAACATTTTTACTTTGCCAACCTATGAGACCGCCCATTACTAAATATTGCATTTGTTTTTTGAAATCATCAAATTAATTCTACTTTAATTGTTGGGTCATGTGACTATCAGTAGAGTGAATAGGTTGTGATGACATTGTATTGTATAAGGCCTCGAATTTGGTGGTAGCCACGTGGTCAATTACCATAATGCCCAGGCAAATGGACACTGAGTGTAGAAAAAAATGTCAAGGCCAAATTGGCAATTCCTTGTAATAATATTACCCAAAATCTTGAAGTCATGATCAATTAAATTTGATCAAATTCGAGGTCTAACACAGTTGATAACATGGTCACATACTGTACAACTAACAGCGAGTGGTTTTCTTTTCTTCCCGCCAGGTGGCAGTACTGTTGTGTCTCGGGATGCTCGTGTTCTGCGGCAGTAGCTACATCACCGCCATCACCGGCAACACACACGTCAATGTGGTCACACCTTATGGGGGCCTCACCCTCATGCTAGCCTGGCTGGCCATGGCCCTTTGAGTGACCTCTGGATGACCACCTGGTTGCTGTCTTGGTCGGAGTAGACATCAACGTAATTGTTTAAGATGTTGGCTGCGTTGTTCAAGGACTGTAGCAGTGACAATGACGCTTTAAGAAGATGTCACTTGTCGAACGATGTAAAGGTATCTATCTGCAGTGTGAACATTATAATTTCTTTCGTATCGTGCCAATGAAAGTAAAAATACAATATTAGTAGCGTGCATATCTACAATTGTCTTGTTCAAATGATTCTGTGTGCAGTTTTATTAAATCACACGTAAATTGGTTATGAAAAATGGTCACTTATTCCCTAGCAACGAGGTCCATCAAGCCATCAGAATGGATGACGAACACGTGGACCGTTCAACCGTTCTGTCGTACATTTTATTAAAATGACTTTGCCAACAATGTTGACAACGGTTATATGTGAAATACATTACATCTTCTAGACGAAACATTCCCATATACATGTGTCACTTTAACAACTTTGTTTTATGTTTGTTGTCATAAAGAAAAACTGCTGGCGGTAGAATTTCAAAAAAATATACAACGGTACGTTTGTATGTTCCATGTGTTCGATATCCCGTTTTTGATGGCTTGACTGCCCTTAGGCAACAGGTCACGTGATGGATAGGTCAATTTGGCTACATTAAGAATTTATACTGTACCCGACATTTGTGGACCAGAGTTCATTATGCCTTGTGCCTGGCACACATATATATATATATATATAATGTACTTGTATTGAAGCAACAACCAAGCTGCAATTTCTGTGCGAAAACCTAGATGCAAACTGGCGCCAATATTTCATGGGTTTGTCTATGACCCTACGGAAGACACGTAATGGTTTCGTTTTACGAAATTCCTTATAGGTTAAGTGTTCTTAAATTCAGATTCATACTGTTTATTACCAAGTAGCATTTAAAATGTACGAGGAATTCTTGGCATTGTGGCGTCAACATACATACATGCTTGTCTCCCTTACCCCCCCTATCATGCACACACAAAATATACAATCAGAAACATTATGAAACTGCTAAAACGAGTATAAATTTAAACCAAGGCCAACTGCCAACATATTTTAAGACAGTCGTACATCTATTGACATAAATTGAACTTGATAACATAAGATTTATAGCGTCTGAACATTACCTAAAAAGTATACATGTCGATAAATAAGTAATAAATATATTAGCTGATGATATAATTACTAAGCTGACAGTTAAAAAGTATGTACATACATGTAGTCAAGTTAGTAAATAAAAAAATAAAAAATAAATAAAAAAAAGGAAATAAATAATTTAGCATGGTGACATAAAATCTAAACTGACTGAAAACAGTATCATGGCATCTCGCGGTTCAAGTGACTCACAGTCTGCGGATAAAAACTGTCTTTAAGTCTAGTGGTCCTTGTCTTAATACTTCTATAGTGCTTGCCAGAGGGAAGAAGTTCAAAGAGATGGTTGGCTGGGTGGGTAGTATCCCGTACAATGCTCTTGGATTTTCGCGCACAGCGAGCATGGTAAATAGATTCAATGGATGGCAACTCGCGCCCAATGATTCTAGATGCGCCCTTCACGATAACTTCTAGCCGTTGTTTCTCCTCCTGACTGGCGCGGCCAAACCACACTACAATCGAGAAAGTGAGGACACTTTCAATGATTGCACGGTAGAACCGTATCATAATCTCCTGAGCAATGCCGAATCTCCTGAGCTGCCTCAGGAAGAACAGGCGTTGTTGTGCCTTTTTTGTAATGCACAGTGTGTTTGTGCACCAGCTGAGGTCGTTTGAAATTGTTGTTCCAAGGAATCTAAAAGATTCAACCTGCTCGACCTCCACGCCATTTATCGAAAGAGGGTGGATGGGAGTCTTCTTTTTACGAAAATCAACAATCATTTCTTTAGTCTTTGAAACGTTCAATTCGAGATTGTTATCCGCACACCAGCCAACCATTCTCTGAACTTCCTCCCTGTATGGCGTCTCATTCGCGTTCTCAATGCAGCCCTCCACAGTAGTGTCATCGGAAAACTTAATCACAAGGATCGATTGGTCCCTGGAGACACAGTCATTTGTGAAGATATTAAACAGGAAGGGGGTAGCACACAGCCTTGTGGGGCACCTGTTTTTAGGATAACAGGTCTGGAGATAGAGTTGTTGACTCTGACAGATTGAGGCCTGTGAAGAAGAAAGTTAAGGACCCAGTGACACATGGCAGGATGTACATTCAACAATGAAAGTTTATCGAACAGCTTGAATGGGATGATAGTGTTAAATGCTGAGCTGAAGTCAATGAACAGGATCCTGGCATAGGTTCCTGGCCTCTCTAGGTGCTTCAGAATGTGATGCAGACCTAAAGCTACCACATCGTCTACTGATCTGTTTGCTTGATATGCAAACTGGTGCGAGTCCAGGAGGCCGTCGGTGGCCGACGTCAGGTACTTGAGTACTATGCGTTCGAACACTTTCATGGCGACTGAGGTCGGTGCTACTGGACGGTAGTCGTTCAGCCCGGTGATGTTGGACTTCTTGGGAATGGGTATGATAGTGGAAGTTTTGAAGCAGACTGGAACTCTGCACTGCTGGAGAGAGGAGTTGTAGATGTCCGTAAACACCGCAGAGAGTTGGTCGGCGCAGTTCTTCAGGGTAGAGTGTAGATGTGGAGATGTTGCATGGACCCGAAGCCTTCCGCATGCTCTGTCTCCTGAACAGTTTCCTCACATCTCAGCTTCCTGGACTATAAAGGGCGGAGACAGAGAGGTACCTGCTGGAAGTGGGCGCTGCTCTGGTGAATAGTTAAGCTTGTCAAATCTGCTGTAAAAGTCGTTCAGCTGATCAGGGAATGATGGGTCACTGCTGTTGATGGCCGCTGCATGTTCCTTGTGTCGTGTAATCTGCCGCAGGCCATTCCAGACAGATCTGGTGGTGTTGGAAGCGAACTGGCCCTCAAGTTTGCCTTCTGCGCCTCGTACTTATCTCTCCTGAATTCTTCCCTGCTGCCGCTGATGAACGCCGCGTTTTTCGCTGCCAGTTTCTGCTTGATGTCCCTGGTGAACCAAGGTTTGTCGTTGCCATACAGGATGACAGTCTTTGTCTCCGTGCACAGCTCCTCACATCAGTTGATGTAGGATGTCACGGTGTCAGCGAACACGTCTAGGTAAGGACATGCCTCTTTAAACATGTCCCAATCTGTGCACTCCAGGCATCCACGAAGAGCTGCAGTCGACTCGTCCGTCCGCTTCTTGACAGTCTTCTTCGATGGCTTCAAAGTTTTCAGTTTCTGTCGGTACGTGGGGATGAGGACGACCGTTGCGTGATCAGACTCTCCGAGGGGAGCCCTGGTGGTGGCACGGTACGCATCCTTAAAGACTGTGTAGCAGTGATCCGGGACCTTGCTTAAAGCGAATTTTTGAGACGTTTTATCTATGTAATGTACGCAATTATTAAGTAATCCTGTTAATGTGATTATTTCATGTAATTCCATGCCTTTGTTTCATTAGAATTATGTTTTATTAATCACTAATGACACTAACAATATATCGAAAAAATAACTCCGCATATGCGGAGTTTCCACTTTAGCCCCGCCTTCACAATCCATCTAAGGCATGCTCATGAATATTTGGAACTGTCCGTCAGACTCGATTAGCTACGCCGAGTTAATAGATGCAAAAAGTCATCAACATGTGTGTGTTTGGAATAGCTAACTGTCATGCGAATGAGTCGTGACCGATAAAATTACCAAAAGGAAACGTGGACCAGCTGGTGTTTATGTCACAGATTCAGCAAAGACAAATGTATGGAATAAACGGAGAATGAACATAGCGACAGCTCATGACAGACGGATTGGTTTAAAAGAAAAAACATCAGCTCCATACACGAAGCCGTCGTATGGCATTGTCATTGATGACATATTGAATGATTGACATTGTTTTTGTTGGAATATAAAAACATACAAATACTCACCTATGGTACTATCATGTTTCTTTTTCACTAGGTACACCTGGATATACATTTTAAAGTTTAGTTTTAATGAAACATTTATATACCAGACACTTATTGAAGCTAAGAAACATTCAATAGTCAAACCATTTTGTTTTCACCATAAATCCAGCTGCTATTTCCATAAGCTGTATAAACATCATATGAAGTAATGTACAATATTAAAGTATCATAGGTAATTTATCTACTTACCTATCTACATAGGGTTTAATTTTAGTTTGAAAAGTGTAGATCTATAAAGAGCAAAATAACATTATTGTCGACAAAATACTAAAATATGTTGCATCAGTGTAACAAGGGATGTACCTCAGCTAGAGACATGTTTTATTTTGTACTGGGAGTGCACTTTGTTCTGCCCATCATTTAGAGTAAAATATATTGAGTTTTTGTCGAACTTCCGTTTCGATGACAACAAATAAAATGTCCATTGTATGATGGAAATAAAGTAATAAAATTACAAAACTTTAAAAGTATCGCATATTTTAAAACACTGCAAGTTTTCAGTCGTCATGACATGCGCAGAAACGTCAACCGGATAAAATTTAATGCTGAATAAATGTAAGCGCGACAACACCCCACTGGTTAGTCGCTTAATTGGTGTACAGTGGAACCTGGCTTTACGGTCGCCTTGGTAATACAGCCACCTCACAATTAAGGTCACCACAGAACTTCCCAAAATATCCCCATAACAGTGAAGTATAGGTAATTAACAAGATTTAACAAGATTGCTACCCAGAGAATTAACTCTAGGTGGCAGGTGGACAAGGAAGCCCTTTGGCTTATCGAGAATCCGACCCTTTTATCTATGTGTATCCCGCCCGTCTGAGGTATGTGTCGATTTTATTTTTAAACATATTCACGCTACTAGCACCCACACAATCAGCAGGTAATCTGTTCCATTCATTTACAGTCCTTTGTGAAAATGAAAACTTTCTTATATCCAATCTACTCTGCTCCTTTGCCAATGTAAGTTCATGTCCTCTAGTCCTTCTATCTTTCTTAACTGAGAACAAAATATTTCTATCAATATTTTCATAACCCTTCAATATTTTAAACACTTCTATCTGATCTCCTCTCAATCTCCTGGTCTCTAGTGTTGTTAAACCGCATTTTTTAGGCGTATTTCGTAACTAAGATCCCTCAGTTTTGGTATCATTTTAGTTGCTCTCCTCTGCACTCTTTCTAGCATATCTATGTCCTTCCTGCGATATGGCCTCCACGCTTGAATACAATATTCTAAATGAGGCCTAACTATTGTTTTGTACAGCGGTATTATTAGCTCTTTTTCCTTATACGTTATGTTTCGCCTAATTAATCCAAGGATTTTATTTCCCTTTGAAGCTGCAATTCCGCACTGCTCTGAAACCTTCATATCAGCACTAATGGTTAACCCTAAGTCCTTTTCTTTTACAGTAGTACTTAGTACAGTACCCCCCATTGTATATTATACTTCTTCGTTCCCATGTCCTGTGTGGAGGCATTTACATTTCCCAAAATTGAACAGCATTTGCCACTTTTCAGACCATTTGATTAACCTGTCAAGATCATCTTGTAAATGCTGTCTATCTCCATCACTTTTAATCCTTCTAAACACTTTTGTATCATCCGCAAATTTCAACACCTTGCTTATTATTTCATCATCCAAATCGTTGATATATATTAAGAATAATATAGGACCTAATACTGATCCCTGTGGTACCCCACTCAATACTGATTTCCAGTTTGAAGCCTCCCCATCAACTACTACACGTTGTCTTCTGTCAATCAACCATTGTTCTATCCAGTTTATTATACCATTTCCTATGCCATGGGCCTTTAGTTTAAGCAGTAATCTTTGATGTGGTACTTTGTCGAAAGCTTTTTGAAAATCTAAGTAGACGATATCTACTGGTGATCCCTCATCTACCCACTTAGTGATGTCTTCCAAAAAACATAACATATTTGTTAAGCATGACCTCGCTTTAAAAAAACCATGTTGAGATGGGTTTATCAAGTTTTGTTTAACAAGAAAATCCACCATGTGATCTTTAATTAGTCTTTCTAACAATTTACAAATCACTGATGTTAAACTCACTGGTCTATAGTTCTCTGACTTGTTTCTCGAACCTTTTTTGAATAACGGTATAATGTTTGCTTCTTTCCATTCTAAAGGAACCACTCCCTCTTCTAATGACAAATTGAAAACTGTTGCAAGCGGTATGCTAATTTGTTCTACAATTTCCAATAGTAGTTTGGGTGGAATACCATCCACTCCAGGTGATTTATTATCCTTCATAGCCCTTATTTTCTTACCTACCATTTCCGGGGTTACAATTAATTGTCCTAAATAGTCTGAATCTGCCCCCTTGAACTTAGCCTCTGGTACTGGCAGTGAACTAATATCTTCCCTGGTAAACACTGAACTAAAGTACTCATTCAGGTCTTCTGCCATTAAGAATCCCTCTGATATTATATTTCCAGCACTATCTTCTAGAGGACCGACTTTATCTTGAACTTTCTGTTTGCTTCGAACATACGCATAAAAACTCTTGCTGTCATGTTTTATATTACTAGCTAATTGTTGTTCATAGCTTCTCTTTGAATTTCTAATTTCAGCTGTAGCTTGGTTAAGTGCTTCTTTATAACTGTTGTAGTCTTCATCATTTCCAGTACATCTATATGACTTCCACATCATTTGTTTATACTTAATTTTTCTAATGGCTTCTTTCGATAAGTGTTTCTTTTTGGACCGTTTTCCTTGTTTTTTGAAGGGTACAAATTTATCGACTATGCACTTAATTTCACTCTTTAATACATTCCAGCATTCTGTTGCCGTCTTATTTTTCAGTGTGTTATTCCAGTCTATCTTTGCTAAATATTTCCTCATGTCCTTATACCTTCCTTTGTGGAAATTTCTCCTATACTGCTTTTTACTATTCCTTTCTGATTTTACTTTGATGATAAAATGTATCTGGTTGTGATCGCTACTCCCCAGTGGCTCACATATCTTGACATTGTCAACTAATTCATTCTGTGAGGACAAAACTATGTCTAACACATTCTCACCCCTGGTTGGTTCTAGCACATGTTGAGAAAGGAATGTATCTTGAACTAAAACTAAAAACTTGTGGTCCTCACTCCCCATACTCTGTAGAGATTTCCATTGTATATGCCCGTGGTTAAAATCCCCCATAATAATACAGTCCCGTTTGCTTACTTCCCTTATAGCGTTTTGTATTTTTTCATTCTCTTCTATGCTTATGTTTGGACTTCGATAAACTAACCCAACTGTTAACGTTGAGTTTCCTGTAACTATGTTACACCAAACAGCTTCTTCGCAATCTGCTTCTCTTTCTAATTTTATTTCATAAGCCTGAATAGATTCTTTAATATATAAAATAACTCCACCTCCCTTTCTTCCTATTCTATCTTTTCTAAACATTACATATCCTGTCAGTCCCAATTCAGCATCTGATATATCGGTGGTGGTCCAGGATTCGGTTATACCTATTATATGAGGGTCAATATCTTCTACCATAATGTTTAGTTCATTTCTTTTGTTTACTATACTCCTTGTATTTAAACAAACACATTTATTTCCAGCTTCAGAAGAGTTTTCCACACTGTTATTTGCTGATTTATTTGTGCTGTCTTTATCTATGCCTCCACTTTCAGGCTTTTCTGTGAGTCCCCCCTGCGAATCTAGTTTAAATAAATACAACCTGTCCCACTGTCAACAGATCGCAGCAGGTTCTCTGAGAAAACTGCTGCCCCCTTTCCACTAAGATGGAGGCCATCTCTCATGTACATATCTTCCCTCCCAACAAAGTATCCCCATAAATCTGTGAATCCCACCCCCTCTTCGTCACACATCTGCTCAACTAGTACGTTGATCGCCATCCTCTTACAGTTTCTATACGTTGCCCCCCTTCCTCCCATTACTGGCAAAATTCCTGACAGAATAACCTGTTCAACTCTCGTCTTCTGTAGCTTCCTCACTAACTGTCTATACTTCTGTACTATCGCAGTTGTTCCCTCCCTGTCTGCATTATTTGTTCCTACATGTACCAGTATAGACCCCCCCTTGCCATGTCCCAATACCTTCTCTACCCTGTCAGTTACATGTTCAATCCTAGCCCCCGGTAAACAAACAACGATGTCCTTCCCCTCGCTCAGTGCCTTGTCCGTCTTTCTCATAATGGAGTCGCCCATAAACACCCTCTCTTTCCTCATTGCCCCCTCTATCACTGCCTTAGAATAGCTCCTTCTTCGGTTTGCATCTGTCTGCTTGTTGTCTTTCCTGTCCCTTTTTCTCTTGTCACCTTCCCTTTTATCGACTTCTCTTCTATCACATTTTCTCTCACTTCCTTTCGTCCCTTCTTCGTTCGTCCCATCTCGTTTTCCTCTCTCCTCTCCCTTCCCATCTTCCCTCCCTCCTTCTCTACGGTCACTTTCTTCCCTGTCACCTTCACGCTTGTCACGTTTTCTGTTGTCGATTTTCCAATTTCTTCTCCTCCAATCACCTTCCCTCCTCTCAATCTCCTTTCCTCAGTTTTCTTGCCACTGCTATTCTCCTTCAGTCTTGCAGTATTCTCACCTCTCTCCCTGTCGTCTCTCTCCATTCGACCTGCCTCCTTGCTAATTCCCATCTCCATTCCCTTCACAATATCTGTCAACTTAACTATCTCCTTCTGCAGACACTCCACCTTCCAACACCCAATGCACTGAAAGGTGAATCCTTCCTCCATGGTTTCTGCCCATGACTTCCCACAGCCGGACAATGCAAAATCTACCCAGCTGTGGCAGTGATCGCACACCAAGTGTCGCTTTGCCTTGACTTGCCGCTTGCAAGGCGCCATATCCCGATCAGAAATTATTTAATAACTTAACTAACTTAGTCTATAAAACTGTTTTTCCTGTACTACAGCACACTTTAGGTTTAATTTCAATTACACAGCCAACTATTTATCCTGACACGAACGCTAACATTACCGGTAGTGACCTAATTTAAATACAATCAATTACGTTACGTTAGGCTGCTTTATTTATTTAGGTTACGCCGCCCGACTATCGCCCTTGCTTAATTTTAACAACAATGCTACCTAATCAAAATATCTAGCAAGTACTGGCTTACACAGATATTATCTTATGTAAGTAGTTTGATGGTTGTTACTTTATCTCCTATATTTTCTACCACATAATCAGGTTTGTTAAATCTTGTTTTCAAATTATCGAAGCCTAAGTGAGTTACCCTATTATCACTCACTATACTAAGGTATTCTAAAATACTATAACTAACTAACTTTAAGCACAACTGCTACTCAATATATGTTTATTGCAACTTTATGAATGATATTAAGGCAAGAATAATACTTATCAATAAGTAATTCCACTTGTTTATCAACTTTTCTGCACCACCAATTTCTACGATCTATCTCCGCCAAATATAGCCTCGAAGTTTAGACTAATACAATAACCTGGCTATTCAGGTAGGTTTATCCCAGTTCACTTGGCTATATGAATGTGTACCTGGTAATCGGTAGTGGTGGAAATTTGTGTACGAAGTATGTTTAGTTTAATTACAGCGTGGCTGAATGGTTCCCAGAGAAGTCGAGATGGTGTTCGATCAAACAGGTCTGCCAGGAGTAACGTGTAAAGCACTTTGAGATGTCCTATCAACTGGATATCATGCTATATAAGAACTTACCTTTACTAAGTTAAATGTAAAAATAAACATGTCCTATTTATGCCAGGTGATTCCTAGTATACTTTCCATCGTAGATCCTGAAAATGATGTCAAACTTGAGGTGACCGGTGATGCCTCCTGGAGGTTTTTTTTACAGAGCATCATACCTTCTCCGGCAGATGGCGACAGAATCGACCGTTCGTTCAACGTTTCGTAAACGCGCATGGCCGACTCTGGCGCTTCGTTGAACTGGCCGAATAGACTTTGGCCAACCACCGATTAGCTTTAACCGATATATTGATGTGCGTAGTGTATTATTGTTATTAAAAAGTACGTTACGGGTAGTATAACTTCCAAACTGTTTTGAATTCCGGGAGATTCATCAGCGGTTCAGCACGCGTCCCGGGTTTCGGTGTCTCGTCACGCTGTCTCGCGGATCTTAACAGGAAGTCGGAGGGGGGGGGGCAGGGGGTACTGTTGACATTTTTCTCCGAAAATTCAGCGTTTCAGCCCGTCTCCTGTGGTGGTGGTGTCACGCTGCTTCGAAGACGGATGGGAGAGAGTGCAGTTGGAAATCTTCAGGGAAAATCCGGGAGATTTGCCTTTATTCCGGGAGACCGAGAGACACACCCAAAATTCAATTGACTACCGGAAATTCCGGGAGAGTTTGTAGGTATAGGTAGCAAGAAGTGTCATACTTCAGACGTAATAACTTGGTAGTTCGTAAAGCCTGGGGCTATTTATAAGGAACGTTGCAGGTTTTGTGCAGTAGTGATACAATCATATTCACCCTAGAAGACACGCACTTCTGATGGCGACTGGCATAGCTTTTAATACCATCATGCTGATCAATATCGATAAATAGACGATTAATACGTTTTCTTGGTTAATCGTAAAGACCGGAATGCATTGGCACTTTTCGTCCGACCTGATCAGACCACGCCACATCAGACTATGTCACACTGCAGTGTTTCCACTACACCGTCGGGCACCAATTGTGCCATATTTGAAGCCAGCGTGACGCCGTAATCACGTAAACACGAACACTTTCGAATACGTCAGACCGACACCGACTACATTAGACGTAGTGGGACGTTTTCAAGTTTACTTGATTATGGCGTCACACCGTCTTCAAGTATAGCCCAGACGATGCCGGTCGGTGCAGTGGATACACTGCAGTCTGATGTAGTCTGATGTCATCTGAAGTGGTTTGGTCTGGTCTGGTCTGGTCTGGTCAGATCTGGCGAAAAGTGCTAGTATGCCTCTAGTCAATGTCGGTCCGACATACTCGAAAGTCACGCCGGCTAAGAGCATAGCGCAGTCGGTGCCGGTCGGTGTATTGGATACTACGCAGTCGAAGGGAGTCTGATGTGGTTTGGTGTGGTCTGTTCAGGTGAAAGGTGCCAGCGCACTCCGGCCTTTACATATAGACATAAGCATCAACGTAGCTAGAAACGGCGTGCGGAGTGGGAAATACCTCGGCAATGACGCACTTTTTCCTCTCCAATTCCTGTGCGGATACGATTCAAATCACGACATGGAGCGCATATTTTTCAATCCACGTAAAAAAACGCACCGTCCTATGCACATTTAATATGAAACTACTTCTATTAGTTTCCACCCGGCCCCACTGTGTTCATTGCTTTGTCACTTACCACATGCTGTTTCCATACGTATGGAATCTTAATATGAAACTACTTCTATTAGTTTCCACCCGGCCCCACTGCGTTCAATGCTTTGCCACACACCACACGCTGTTTCCATACATATGGAATCTTAATATGAAACTACTTCTATTAGTTTCCACCCGGCCCCACTGCGTTCATTGCTTTGCCACTTACCACATGCTGTTTCCATACATATGGAATCTTAATATGAAACTACTTCTATTAGTTTCCACCCGGCCCCACTGCGTTCATTGCTTTGCCACTTACCACACGCTGTTTCCATACATATGGAATCTCAACAATACCCGGAGACTCCACGAGCGTGCAATACTTCACCAACAGCCCTGAGCGCCACAAAGTCCTTAGTTCAATATTGTGTTCCAGATGGCGCCACGTACATAAACGGAGTGGACGGTTCTATGAAGTGTAGCCAACAAACCGAAAGTGTGACGAAGCTTACGTTACGTCTAGCCAACCTGTTGAGTTTGTGGATAGAAGGTAATAACATGTTGTTAATCCATTGAGGTTTTTGTCGGTTGTAACAACAGTAAATTATTTTCAAGAACACCGCAGAAGCCTATTTAACTACGGTGGCAACAATGTGACACATTTACTTAATTATGTTTACAACGCAGGTAAATACTGTAACGAGTCATGGAGTGGATATTCTACATACAGTGTACACATGAGCAATTGATTATTTATTGTAAGTATACAAATTATTAATTAAATAATCACTTGGCCACTGTAGTACATAATAGTATGGACACAATATTATGGACACTTTTAATAAACGTAGCATAATCAATTTCAGTCTTACATGTCAGGCATTGAAAGTACATTCAAACGAGTAATTGATAATTGTGAGTATACAAATAATTAACTAAATAATCACTGGGCTTCTATAATATATAATAGTACGAACATGTAAATTATAATAAATGTAGTTTTATTAGTATCAGTTATTTATTCGTGCATGCATAAACATTATGTGAAGTAATAACTAGTATGAAAACGTGACGCGCAGTCGAACCTCGCTTTACGGTCACTTCGGTAATACAGCCACCTCGTTATTAAGGTCACCCTGGGAGAGTCCCAAATTATGTTCGGAACAATAGGTATAGGAAATTAGACCCGCCAATACGGTCACCTCGCTATAAGGTCACTTGCCCAGTCCCAAGGGTGACCTTAATACCGAGGTGACCCAGGCACAGTCGCGCTTACCAGCGCTGTTTCTGGACCTAAAATGGTGCCCATGTGTTCATTTGGCCAATCTTTATCTAACGGTGCTGTGCAGTAATACCCGCATCGTCTTGTCAAAGAAACGATCCTAAGCTGAGTCAAACATATCGTTGTCATTCAAGATTCGGATGTTTGTTTTTGAACTAATTATGGCTGATATTACGTGTAATGTTCCGGTAGTAGAAGTAGTAATTATTTGAATACCGATTACCGCTCAGCCGCTCGTGAGAATGGTTAAACGGGTAATTTGGCTGCGATTTCTTGTAACTGCCCTTTAATGTAGGACGCCGACGTTTTTGGATCATTGTTTCTACAGCATGACCGGCGAAGACAAAAAGTTGGGTTGATGTATTCATACACCCTTAAACGTTATGCTTCCATGAATTCTGAATATTTCAATAAACCCATTTGTTAGATTCCATGGTTAACTGTACATGATTTCATTTCCGACTGAGCCAAGTGACGGTGATGTGAATTCCATGTGTCGTTCTGATGTCGTGTGTTTTCTCGGGATGTAGAAGAACAGGGACTAGTCGTCATCGTGAAAGACCTGGTCATTGTCGTTAGCTGCCACTAACAGCATCGATTGTATCTCCTGTAAACAAGAACCAAGTATAAGCTATCTGGAAACGGAATATGCGTCAAACAGAGCCTCTGGTTTGTTTTAGTTTAGACCAGTGATCCCCGTTCACATGCAGGATGACCGCCAGCTTACAAAAGCTAGTCAGTATTATAAGTATTAACCTCAAACATTGTTAGCGTTCTGTGTGTGTGTGCGCGCGCGCGCGTGCGTGCGTCCGTTTGTGGGTGCTTCAGATTTTACGACAAGCTTATTGTGTTTAATACTAATTGATTAATTCCTTCTTAAAATGTACGTACAGTGTATAACCATCATATATATCGACAATTTATATTGCTTAGTTATCGAGTTA
Source organism: Paraescarpia echinospica (assembly GCA_020002185.1). NCBI lineage: Eukaryota > Metazoa > Annelida > Polychaeta > Sabellida > Siboglinidae > Paraescarpia > Paraescarpia echinospica. Next base: position 3,250,155 of record CM034544.1, on the reverse strand, counting down.
TTGGCAAATATATGTTTTAAATACTCGACGTATTGAAAAACCTACTCTGCCGTCATCCATGCTTGCGCGTAAATGGAAATATTTGTTTTCTGTTTCTATAAACCATGACGTTTCTCAAAAGGCTTAGATTTTAACAATCTCAAATTAATGTCAGGGAAAATACACGGTGAACCTGACTATATAATGCAGTCTGTTAGTTTCGTGAAAGAGGATGCTTGTTTGCGTTTCGAAATTATTTGTGAAGAAGCAATTAACTAAATACAACCGTAATCTCTACCACAAACAAGACACTAAGTACAACCGTAATATCTACCACAAACAAGACACTAAGTACAACCGTAATATCTACCACAAACAAGACACTAAGTACAACCGTAATATATACCACAAACAAAACGCTAATTACAACCGTAATATATACCACAAACAAAACACTAAGTACAACCGTAATATCTACCACAAACAAGACACTAAGTACAACCGTAATATCTACCACAAACAAGACACTAAGTACAACCGTAATCTCTACCACAAACAAGACACTAAGTACAACCGTAATCTCTACCACAAACAAGACACTAAGTACAACCGTAATATCTACCACAAACAAGACACTTAGTACAACCGTAATCTCTACCATAAACAATACACTAAGTACAACCGTAATATATACCACAAACAAGACAATAAGTACAACTGTAATCTCTACCACAAACAAGACACTAAGTACCACCGTAATCTCTACCACAAACAAGACACGAAGTACAACCGTAATCTCTACCACAAACAAGACACTAAGTACAACCGTAATCTCTACCACAAACAAGACACCATGTACAACCGTAATATCTACCACAAACAAGACACTAAGTACAACCGTAATATCTACCACAAACAAGACACTAAGTACAAACGTAATCTCTACCACAAACAAGACACTATGTACAACCGTAATATCTACCACAAACAAGACACTATGTAAAACCGTAATCTCTACCACAAACAAGACACTAAGTACAACCGTAATATCTACCACAAACAAGACACTATGTAAAACCGTAATATCTACCACAAACAAGACACTAAGTACAACCGTAATCTCTACCACAAGCAAGACACTAAGTACAACCGTAATCTCTACCACAAACAAGACAATATGTACAACCGTAATCTCTACCACAAAAAAGACACTAAGTACAACCGTAATATCTACCACAAACAAGACACTAAGTACAACCGTAATCTCTACCACAAACAAGACACTAAGTACAACCGTAATCTCTACCACAAACAAGACACTATGTACAACCGTAATATCTACCACAAACAAGACACTATGTAAAACCGTAATATCTACCACAAACAAGACACTAAGTACAACCGTAATCTCTACCACAAGCAAGACACTAAGTACAACCGTAATCTCTACCACAAACAAGACACTATGTACAACCGTAATCTCTACCACAAAAAAGACACTAAGTACAACCGTAATATCTACCACAAACAAGACACTAAATACAACCGTAATATCTACCACAAACAAGACACTATGTACAACCGTAATCTCTACCACAGAAAAGACACTAAGTACAACCGTAATCTCTACCACAAACAAGACGCTAAGTACAGCCGTAATCTCTACCACAAACAAGACGCTAAGTACAACCGTAATCTCTACCACAAACAAGACATTATGTACAACCGTAATATCTACCACAAAGAAGACTAAGTACAACCGTAATCTGTACCACAAACAAGACACTACGTACAACCGTAATATCTACCACAAACAAGACACTAAGTGCAACCGTAATCTCTACCACAAACAAGACACTATGTACAACCGTAATCTCTACCACAAACAAGACACTAAGTACAACCGTAATCTCTACCACAAACAATACACTAAGTACAACCGTAATATCTACCACAAACAAGACACTATGTACAACCGTAATATCTACCACAAACAAGTCTATAATTACAACCGTAATCTCTACCACAAACAAGACACTATGCACAACCGTAATCTCTACCACAAGCAAGGCACTAAGTACAACCGTAATATCTACCACAAACAAGACACTATGTACAACCGTAATATCTACCACAAACAAGACACTAAGTACAACCGTAATCTCTAGTACAACCGTAATCTCTACAAACAAGACACTAAACAAGACACTAAGTACAACCGTACCACAAACAAGACAATATGTACAACCGTAATATATACCACAAACAAGACACTAAGTACAACCGTAATCTCTACCACAAACAAGACAAGTACAACCGTAATCTCTACATATACAACCGTACCACAAACAAGACACTACAACCGTATCTAATATCTACCACAAACAAGACACTAAGTACAACCGTAATATATACCACAAACAAGACACTATGTACAACCGTAATATCTACCACAAACAAGACAATAATTACAACCGTAATCTCTACCACAAACAAGACACATTGCACAACCGTAATCGCTACCACAAGCAAGGCACTAAGTACAACCGTAATATCTACCACAAACAAGACACTAAGTACAACCGTAATATCTACCACAAACAAGACACTAAGTACAACCGTAATCTCTACCACAAACAAGACACTATGTACAACCGTAATATCTACCACAAACAAGACACTAAGTACAACCGTAATCTCTACCACAAACAAGACACTAAGTACAACCGTAATATCTACCACAAACAAGACACTATGTACAACCGTAATATCTACCACAAACAAGACACTAAGTACAACCGTAATCTCTACCACAAACAATACACTAAGTACAACCGTAATCTCTACCACAAACAAGACAATATGTACAACCGTAATCTCTACCACAAAAAAGACACTAAGTACAACCGTAATATCTACCACAAACAAGACACTAAGTACAACCGTAATCTCTACCACAAACAAGACACTAAGTACAACCGTAATCTCTACCACAAACAAGACACTATGTACAACCGTAATATCTACCACAAACAAGACACTAAGTACAACCGTAATCTCTACCACAAACAAGACACTATGTACAACCGTAATCTCTACCACAAACAAGACACTAAGTACAACCGTAATATCTACCACAAACCAAACACTATGTACAACCGTAATCTCTACCACAAACAAGACACTACGTACAACCGTAATATCTACCACAAACAAGACACTAAGTACAACCGTAATCTCTACCACAAACAAGACACTAAACAAGACACTAAGTACAACCGTAATTTCTACCACAAACAAGACACTAAGTACAACCGTAATCTCTACCACAAACAAGACACTAAACAAGACACTAAGTACAACCGTAATTTCTACCACAAACAAGACACTAAGTACAACTGTAATATATAACACAAACAAGACACTAAACAAGACACTAAGTACAACCGTAATTTCTACCACAAACAAGACACTAAGTACAACTGTAATATATAACACAAACAAGACACTAAGTACAACCGTAATCTCTACCACAAACAAGACATAAGTATAACCGTAATATCTACCACAAACAAGACACTCGTGAAAATAATGTTTGGAACCTTACCTTTTGATCATCGTCAACGAGACAGACAATACGAAAACAAAGATCAGCAGTCTGTAGTCATAATAGATGTTGTTGCCAACGTTACCTGCATACGATATAAATCATTTTGTAATCGTCATAATGACTGCTCTTTCAGTTTATAAGGATACTGTGCTGCTAAAACTTCGTAAGGAACTTGATGGGCAAACTGATTTTTTGGTACAAAACACTGTAGAAGATATAATTATGTTTTTTCTCATGTAAGGGATACACCAAGTATAAATTTAACAAAATGTCCTTAAAAGGTACATGTAATACCTATAAAAATACGAATAAGTCATTTTGTTTTGGTCTCCTGCAAAGTTATCTTTTATCACGTACGAGAGTTTATCAGGACATAGTCAGTTTAATTAGTACCGGTAATACAATACATAAAACAGTAGAAAACAGTTTAATTTTACGCTTAAATTAAGACTTTGAAATCTTGCAGTATGTTAGTGTGGAAAATAATGATACTTCAATGGATCCAGGATACGAAGAACACGTTATTCGCACTCCATAGAACTCTGTCCTAGATCAAATGTAAAAAATAGTCAACAACAAGGTGCAAAGGACAAACATAACCGACACGACTTCTGAAAAAACAGAAATATCTTAAACACTGTAACAAAGAATGTTCGTGTGTCATAATACTGACCTCTCCATGAAATGCATGTGTTAGTTTATGGCTGCTTTGGTCACGTGACGTATTGCAGTTTTAAGGAAATGCTAGCTGCATTTGTTGCTGCTGCTACTGTTGTTGGTGATATAACCCACCTCCTTCTTTGATGCATAGTGTCCTGGCCGCGTTGACGCGGTACCCCGCTGGGCAAAGACACCTTTGCTTTTCACACAGGGCGCCACCGCTACAGTGGTGATGTTCCGAGCAACCGCGAGCACCGATCTTCACTGGCACTAAAAATCGTTATGATTTATCAGTGAATAGTGCTGATTTATATATGTTTGAAGGTTGGCATAAATATCACAGTTTGTTAATGTAGATGGGAACACATACATTTCTAGGCTAACTATTAATATTACAGTATATTCTATACACATAGGGCCTAATCTAAGACAGTTATATGCACAACACCGAAGGGAGAAAGGCAGGGGTTTTCGCATTTATTTTGATTTTTTTTGTTTTAAAACCAAATTGCACGTTAAAGTTAAAAACATGCTTATGTTAGTTTGATATTGTTTGTATCTCTGGCGGCCATGATCAATATTAAATAATTGATAACTGAGTTTCCTTCATAGATACATTTGCGCTCACCAAATATTCACTCTAAGAAACATCTGGCTCTTGAGAATGGCTTCTCTGGTGATGGCGATAATAAATGTATACTTGAAGAAAGATTATAACAATATTGGCGTGGGAAATTCTACGCAATTACGAAATGCCTTCATATAAGCATTAACATAAAATAATATTTAACAAGATTTAACATAACATTATCTGTGTATTCGACGCTCAATAAAGATTAAATAGAACAAACACCAAAAAGTTAAAGTAACAATTGGAATAAGTCGAGGTTGCATAGTTTCACCAATCTTGCTTGGAATTGTCTTGAGCAGGACTTCGGAGATAACACATTAGTGTGGAAAATAATGATACGTCAATGGATCCAGAATACGAAGAACCGGCTATTCGATCTGTACATAACTCTCTCCTAGATCATAATAGGTCAAGTGTAATAAATAGTCAACAACAAGGTGCAAAGAACAAACATAATCGACGCGACTACTGAACAAAACAGAAGTCTTTGAAACACTGCAACAATGCATGTTCGTGTGTCATAATACTGACCTCTCCATGAGATGCGTGTGTTGCTTTATGGCTGCTTTGGTCACGTGACGTATTACAGTTTTAAGGAAATGCTAGCTGTATGTGTTGCTGCTGCTACTATTGCTGGTGATATAACCCACCTCCTTCTTCGATGCATAGTGTCCTGGCCGCGTTGACGCGGTACCCCGCTGGGCAAAGACACCTTTGCTTTTCACACAGGGCACCACCGCTACAGTGGTGATGTTCCGAGCAACCGCGAACACCGATCTTCACTGACACTGAAAATAGTTATGATTTATTAGTGCTGATTTAGATATGTTTGAAGGTTGGCATAAATATCACAGTATGTCAGTGTAATTGACAACATATACATTTCTAGGTTAGTTATTAATATTACAGTATATTCTATAGCCATAGGGCCTAATGTAAGACATGCATACATATTAATATGAATGTTGCACACCATCGAAGAGACAAAGGCAAGGTTATTAGCATTTAATTGGATTTTTGTAAGTTTAAAAAATGCTGATGTTAGTTTAATATGTTTGTGTCTCTGGCGGCCATGATCAATATTAAGTCACTAATAATAAAGTTTACTTCAGGAAAACATTTGCGCTCACCAAATATTCTCTCTAAGAAACATCTGGCTCTTGAGAATGGCTGGCTCCTCTGGCGTTTACGGGAATAAATGTATACTTCAAGAAAAACTATAATAATATTGGCATGGGCAATTCTACGCATTTATGAAATGCCTTCATATAAGCATTAACATAACAAAATATGGACGTGTATTCACGATGCTCAATAAAGATTAAAAAGAACAAACACATAAATATAAAGTAACAATATTTATTGGAGTACATAGGTTCACCAATGTTGCTTGGAATTGTCTTGAGGAGGACTGCTGAAATAAACAAATCACTGATAAACTGAATAGTTGAGTGCTAACAAACACGGATATCAACAACAATATCTCCGTGATAAACAGTTTCTTTGAAGAGATACAAAAAGAAGACGAGCGTGTGATACAACGCAAACAAATTAGATCTCTTTATTAATGCATCTAAAAGAGAGAAATCGTGAAAGAAAACTATGATAGATTAACAGTTTTATCAAACGACAAACCACTTGCCGACGTTTATTGTTTCAATGTCTTGTAGTGTGATGCCTAGCGATGGATATCGTTTTGTTGACATCAAGAATATGTTTGGAAAGACATGAAGAACATTTCAAAACTTCAACAAAATGCTAAGATTAATGGTTATGAATACAAACACAAAATTAACCACCTTCAACAACAATGCCGTACACGTGCTTCCCTATCGCACTAAAACTCGGAACACGACACAATATTTGGACAGTGGAGAGTAGAAGACTCTTTAATATTAGATGTAACCGTTCTGTCACCGCACCAAAGTAGGTCATCAAAGCAAGCATTGCACTGGAAAATAAAAGAAATGTACACGCGAACTACTATCGCAAAAGATGCTTAAGGAAATAATGATTCCAAAATTATACGGACTGGCTACGACAGAGATGGATGGTGTCGCTTGCGGTCTGTCTCGCGGATCTGTCGGCACTGTGAGTGACTTTGTACGTACACAACTATGTAAGTAAGTTACCAGCGTTGTACTAGCTGCATTTGTTGGCCCTGCAAACACTGCTGTTGACATGACCCACCTTCATCTTTGAAGCATAGTGTCGAGGCCGCGTTGATGGTGTACCCCGCAGGGCAAACACATCGTCGCGTCTGTTTGTCACAGAGGGCGCCACGGTTGCAGTGGTGGTGCTCCGTGCAGCCGAGACCACCGGCCTTCACTGGAGCTAAAATACGAAATAATGACTATTGCCAGATTGCACAGTCAGGCGATTTAAGTCAAATAACCGTCTGGGTATTTTGTGTATAACATATCAATACGTCAACCTTCCCTACGTGGTCGTTAGTTGGCAAAAGACTGCGCAGCGTCATGGACACTATAATTGTAACTCAAGTGGGAATCTGTGAAAGTATGTACAGCGTACACGTCTACGTGTGTACGTATTTGTCCATGTACGCGTAAATGGTGCCTATTTTATGTAACTGCTACCGAAGCAGTTACATAAAATAGGCAGGGATAATTGTATGGAAACAACTATCTGCGACCATTATAATTGTGGTAACAACGATATGGTGTTTACAATACCATTACCTATACACCGTTACGTGTTAACGATATTCAACAGACATCACCATACAACGGATTATCTCGCTAATTCGTACAATTTAGGTTTACAGTATGTGTCTGCATGCATTTTTTTCTGGATAAATGAATCATATCATTAAATGATGTCCGAAAGCTAATATTCCCGGATTAACGAAATCCGGATTAACGTCGTTCCATTGTATTACAATATAAAAAAAAAAAAAAAGTAGGCATACTTGTCCAACCAACAGGCACGTAAATTAGTAGTACCATTCCCACTCGCAGTCGAACGAAGAATGTCACGTGGGCCATCTAGAATAGAAACATTGGATCATGTTTTAGTATGGGATATTGGGGCAAAGCGGCACCTGGAGAAAAGCGAACATTTCAATTCTTGTTCACATCACAAGCGCCATCTAGCGCGGGTGTGATGTATAACCATATGGGTACAATGCATTCGCACGCCAAATCAATCGAAATAATACGCGCTGCGTACGTAGAATATAGTTACCAAATGTATATTCAAACATATCCGGTTCGAAATAGCAGCGATACTGAATGTGGGGCAAAGCGGACATACAGTGGGCTTCTAGTATTTGAATTACCTATTCTAGTATTTGAATTACCGATCAAGTTAATCACAACTAAATATTTGTATAGTCGCGTATCAGTTACTGATAGTAAAACGTGAATACATAGATGCTACCTTTGTTCTAAACAGTAATCCACGCCATTTATAAGAACCAGGTTTTCAGATGGACACCATTTCGCCACCTACCCATAGATAATGCGTACGTTTTAGGGACTAACGATCATAGGGGGCACCCTTAAAAGGAAGCCGAGTCATCCATATTTATCATCCCAATCCGGCACCGATTTGTTCAAACCCCGCTAAACAGTGCAGCAAGGGGTGATCTCTCACGCTGTCGAATTGACTTTTACATATTTGGTGCCGGCATGCTGCGCTGCGTTTGAGTCCGGGGCGTCCGTTCTCACAAGTCGGCAAATATAACGACAGATAAAATCAACGCATGCTGCCCTATTTACTACCACCCGGGGGCATGTAAGAGACCTCACTGAGATAAACACACGCGCCCAGCCAATCCCACAATAAAAAGCAACGTACAATTTAAAATATGTGTGTGGGCGATGGAAACATGATGCAATATGTTCTCCTAATACTAAACTACCAATAATATGTGGACGGAGAAATGTTCGTTTAGATGATTATACTACACATACACACACACACGTGTATGCTTGTGTGTGTGTGAGTGTGTGTGACTGTGTGTGTGTGTGTGTGTGTGTGTGTGTGTGAGAGAGAGAGAGTGTGTGTGTACGTGCGCGTGTGTGTATGTGTGTGTGAGTGTTTGTGGTTGTTTGTGATTGTGTGTGTGTGTGTGTGTGTGCGTGCGTGTGTGTGCGTGTGTGTGTGTGTGTGTGCGTGTGGTTGTGTGTGTGAGTGTTTGTGGTTGTGTGTGTGTGGTTGGGTGTGTGTGCGTGCGTGTGTGTGTGTGTGTGTATGTGAGCGTGTGTATGAGCGTGTGTGTGTGTGCGTGCACGCACGTGCGTGACCCTCACACCTGTACAGCAGGGAGCAAGGAGGAGAACAACAACACAAAATATCCACGACGTATTCAGTTCTACTTAATAATATTCTCCAAAATGAACACCATATGAAATGTTAACTATATAAGAATATTAGTGGTGTGAATTAATAGCGGGAGAGTGGGTAGTCATGTAAAATATAATGTTCATTTACAAAATAATCCGAAATTAGGTGGACAAAGAAGCCTTTTGGCATATCGAAAGTCCCACCCTTCTGAGGTACGTATCAATTTTATTTTTAAACATGTTCACGCTACTAGCACAACTCAATCAGCAGATCATATGTTCCAATCCTTTATAATCCTTTGTGAAAATGATGACATACTTATATATAATATACCCTGCTTTTTTACTAATGTAACTACATGTCCTATATTTCTTAACTTAAAAAAAAGTTCTAGAAATATATTCATAACCATTCAATATTTTTAAAACTTCTAACCGATCTCTTCGAAATATCCCTGTTTCTAGTGTTGTCAAACCATATTCTTTTAGGCGTATTTCGTAACTAAGATATATCATTCTAGCATATGTATGTCTTTCTTGCGATATGGCCACCACGCTTGTATACAATATTGCAAATGAGGCCTGACTATTGTTTTCTACAGCGGTATTATTATTTCTTTTTTCTTATACGCTATATATCGCGTTATATCATAGTCCAAATCGTTGATATATATTTAGAATATCGTAGGTCCAAGTACTGATCCCTGTGGTACCCCACTCTAAACTGATTTCCAATTAGAAGCCTCCCTATAAACTACTACACGTTGTCTTCTGTCAATCAGCCAGTTTTCTATCCAGTTAATTATACCACCTTCTATGTCATGGGCCTTTGGTTTAAGCAGTAATCTTTGATGTGGAACTTTGTCGAAAGCTTTCTGAAAATTTAAGTAGATAATATCTTCTGGTGATCCGTCGTCTATCCACTTAGTGATGTCTTCAAAAAAAACATAAGGTATGTTTTAAGCATTATCTCGCTTTTAGAAACCCATGTTGAGATGGGTTTATCACGTTATATTTAACATGAAAATCCACCATGTGATCTTTAATTAGTCTTTCTAATAATTTGCAAATCACCGATGTTAAACTGACGAGTCTGTAGTTCTCTGACTTGCTTCTCGAACCCTTTTTAAATAACAGTATAATGTTTGCTTGTTTCTATTAAAAAGGAACCACTCCCTCATTTAATGACAAGTTGAAAACTGTTGCAAGCAGTATGCTAATTTCTTCTACAATTTCCAATAGTAGTTTGGGTGGAATCCCATCCACTCCAGGTGATTTATTATCCTTCATTGCCCTTATTTTCTTAGCTACCATTTCCGGGGTTACAATTAACTGTCCTAAATAGTCTGATTCCGCTCCCTTGAACTTGAATGTTTAGTTCACTTCTTTTGTTTGCTCCTATGCTCCTTGCATTTAATCAGACGCATTTATATCCATCCAGCTTCAGTTTTCCAGGCTGTACTATGCTGATTTACTTGTGCTATCTTTTTCTATACCTCCAGTTTCAGGCTTCTTTGTGAAACCCCCTTGTGCATCTATGTTAAACAAATGCAACATGTCCCACTATCGACAGATCGCTGCAGGTTCTCTGAACAAAAACTGCTGCCCACTTTCCGTTTAGATAGAAGCCATCTCACGTGTACATATCTTCCCTCCCAACAAAGTATCCCGATAAATCTAATCTATGAATTCCACCCTGTCATCTTCACACATCTACTCAACTAGTGCCACCCTCTTGCAGTTTCTATATGTTTGCTAGCCATTGCTGGCAAAATTCCTGAGAGAACAAACTGTTCTACTCTGGTCTGCTTTAACTTCCTGACTAACTGTCTGTATTTCTGGACTATTCCGGTTGTCCCCTCCCTCTCTGAATTATTTGTCCCTACATGTACAAGAATGGTCCCTCCCTTCCCAGGATCCAACACTTTCTCTACCCTTTCTGTTACATGCTCTATCTTGGTCACTGGTAAGCAAACTACTGTGTCTTCTCCTTCACTAAGCTGTCTTTCGCATTAAAGATTCACCCTTGAATGTTTTCGCTTTTCTCCTTACCACTTCTATCACTGCCTCAGTGTAGCTCCATCATTGGTTTCCGCCCGTCTTGTTGCTGTCATCCCCCCTGTCACCTTCACTCCAACCTTATCTCGCGTCTTCGTTCCCCCGTTATCACTTTCCATCCTATCACCTTCTTCTTTGTCCCTTTTCCTTCTGTCACCTTCTTCTTTGTTGTTCCTTTTTCTTCTGTATTCTTCCATCCTGTCAGTGCTGTCTTTTCCCCCTTCAATAGTCTCCTTGGCTTCTCTCCCCTCACCACCAGCCTCTTTGTCTCTGTTCTCACTGATCTCTCTGGTCTCACCATCTGTGTTGACCCTGTCCAAGTCACCCTTTCCTGTCATCATCACAATCAACTTCTTCAGCTCGACTACTTCCACCAACAAACATTCCAACCTCTTATAACTTCGACACTCAAAGTGAGAATCCTCCATCTGCACCTCCTTCCTTGAATTATCACACCCCAATTTTGCAAAATATACCCAACTATCGCATTTTGAACATGTCAGGTTCAAAATGTCCAATGTAGAAATTAAGATATTAAAGTTAATTTTTAGAAAGACTGTTTCCAACGTACTACAGCACACTTTATGTTACAGCTGATTTCAATTACACAGCTGGCTATCTACCCAGTCACAAAAGCTAACATTACCGGTAATGACCTAGTTTAAATACAATAGATTACTTTACGCTAGACTGCCTTGTTTATTTAGGTTATAGCGCGCCCTATCGAATACGCGGGACAACACCTACACAAACAAACAAAAAACTAACTTTACATGTTTGTATATTGAACCAGTTCGTACTGGTTCATTTTACGCTGTCATATTTACCCTGTTGGAGACCAATAGTCTGACGCGCACTGTATATTTCCGATGTACTTCAGTATACAAGAAGTTAGCTTTGTGGCCGCATATTCAACGTCGTCGAAGTGAAAGCACTGACGTTACCGCGTTAGGTAAGAAAATGTCGTCTCGGCGTTCGTTTCATACATCGAAGCCCATCCTTCATGACCCAATTCGTCATATAACCACAGCCGCAACCGTTGCTCGCCTTGGCCATGGCGACGACGAGAGCGCCGATTGGATGCTATCGCAACAGCATATGTGTTATGACATGTAACACGCTGTGGATGGAGAATAACGTATAGCTTGGTTTTGATGGTGTAATCAGAACGTTTGTTTGCACTTATGTCTTTTTACATGCATCTTCCCTTTGAGGTCTCTGTCTGTCTGCTTGTTTGTACGCCTGTCTGTTTGTACGTCTGTCTGTTTTAACGTCTGTCTGTTTGTAAGTATGTCTGTTTGTACGTCTGTCTGTTTGTACTTATGTATGTCTGTGTTTCTGTCTGCCTGCTTGACTGTCTGCGTGCCTGCGTGCCTGCGTGCCTGCGTGCCTGCGTGCCTGCGTGCCTGCGTGCCTGCCTGCATGACTGCCTGCGTGACTGCCTGTCCTTATGTACGCATGTCTGTCTGACTGCCTGCCTGCCTGCCTGCCTGCCTGTCTGTCTGTCTGTCTGTCTGGCTGGCTGGCTGGCTGGCTGGCTGGCTGGCTGTCTGTATGTATGTATGTCTATCCGTCTAGGTATCTCCTTCCCACATTTTTTCAAATTTTGTGTTTGTTTTTCTGACTGTCTGTCTCGCCCAGTTTTTCTCTCCACCTCTCTTTCTGCTTCTTTCAATATGTCTTTTTCTAACAGTTTGTCTGAATGTATGCATTTTTTTTTTGAAAGTCTGTCTGTGTGTCATTTGTATATCTGCCTGTCTGTGTGTCTGTCTGCCCCCCTCTCTCTCCTTCATGCCTGATCGTGCGAGCAACTGCATGTAACGGATCATGCCAATGGTGTTTTCGTATCATTAACAAATTGTGTCTGTGTGTGGGGGGTGGTTGTGTTGTGATCATGCGCTGTCCATGTGGTTGCTCTTCGTCCCGTCGATAGGTCAAGGCCGGTAACGTGATTCATATTGAGGTCGTGTATTCGTTGGAGGAGTTGAAGTAAACTAATGTCTAAGTTAAGTAAACTCGGCGGTGTTACTGAGTTCAATATTGCTGCAGCAATGAGGCTTCCGGCGGTCGATTGACTCAGGAACACGCTGGAACAGGCTATATAATGAATGTTCATCAGAGACGAGATTTAGACAGTGTTTTACTAGTGGCCTACGTGCTCACTGGACCGTGACCATGGTGTATATTTACAGCAGCCACGTACTGTTGAATGCAGGCCGCGTTACTTTTTGAGGAAAGCACCAGAGTACAATTTCGCTCGACCGTGACATGTGTCCCTGATCGAAAACAGTGTTTGGAATATTATACAGTTGGCAGAAGGATATATCTGGGTCAAACCAAAAAAGGTGTGCGCAGATTGGCTGAATTCAACTGGCAGCGACATTTGTTTGCCAGTAAATGATGTGTAGTTTTACGTATCGTATTTGAATACATCAAAATGTTGCATTTTGCGGTTGGAGGCATAAGGCAATGCAAGATCAATATAAGTCGTAGATAATGCTTTCGCCAGATTACGCTTGGGTGAATGACGCAGTGCATCACGGGATAGTTGCCAACTCGGATGACACACATGTAGATAAACAAAGCATGGAACATCGATCTACATTCGTATGCCATATACGTAGAAACGGGTGGATGTCATATAGACCTAGTTAGATTGCGGTGTCATGGTGTCCAAAGAACGACACACCTATGGCATGGTTACAAGCAAACAGCATTCATTCGGATATTATACAGTCTGTTGATACAAATGGCGTTATTCCAAAAGGAAAACCTACATCCGGATAACATGATCTACTCATCAGTCTTCATGAGACAGCGCTGTCACTTCCGGTTATGTAAGTACATGTCTATGTTCAATAGTACTGTTGCCTCGATCAATACTGTCACATTGATTGATGGTTGAATTCAGGGTAATATCAACAGTATTTTCGGAATTCCCAGATATTATGTTAATAACTATTTTACAGGAACTTAACAGTTGAATTGATGTAATATATATGTTTGATAATTGTCTGAAATTGAGTAACTTAGTGTTCGGTGTTTATTCAGAATAACTTGTATTTCAACGTCATAGTTTATTAACTGATTGACTGTAGAGTTTTTTGTTGATAACGAATCACGTGTCGCCACCTACTGTGTCGTTGAGAAGTTACACGTATACACGAACACTGACTGACGAGCATGTGCGTGTGCATGTGTGTGTGTGTGTGTGTGTGCGTGTTTTGCGTGCGTGCGTATGCGTGTGTTTATTTGTGTGTGTATGTGTGTGCGTGCGTGTGTGCGTGCGTGCATGTGTGGATAATGGCGGTGTTCATGAGCAGTGTTTCCTGTACAATGTTCCATAACGATACATTAGTAAGTTCGTTGTTTCAACGTATTAACCCACTATGACATGTCTATCTTCTCTCATTTATGTTAATGGTGGTCGCCGCTATTTGTATATTCAGCGTAACTCTCTCACGGTCCACACATTGACATACATTTTAGTTATGATAATAGCCGTGATAATTATAGCCATTACCAATATAATTTAGCCTTTATAACCAGATCAACTCGCGTAGAAATAACTAGTTGCTACACAACCCTAAACAGACTATTTACTCTCTTATTGACACAAAGGGGTGAACATAAAATGAAAGTCCCTTCTTTCCATGAATAGAGTAAATAACTAATCCTCTTTCAAATGCGTTCTGTGTCATGCGTGAGGCGACATCCAGGACACACGCGATAAGGGAGTGATGAAAAACGTATTACTATATAACCATATGTACGCGGTGTGCGTGGTTATGCATACGAACATCCTAAACGCCATATTATTCAGTGTATTAGCCAGTTGAAGTGTTACCATTGTCTAATGTCCTTTTCTGGCCGACGTGCAAAGTGTACCACCTTACTAGTAGAACTCACGCTGTTTCTTCATTTTGGGATAATCTCGCTGCCTGCCTCTTTAGTGCCGACCGATTATTCACATAATGATTTTGCGAACCGATTAGAAATATCGTTAAACCGAGTTAATTTTAAGGTTTAAACATATATTACTGATTACTGTCTGGTCAACGTTTCATGTAAAAAAATACTCATATGTTACTCAATGTATGTTTACTGCAACTTTATGAATGATACTAAGGCAAAAATAATACTTATCAATCCACTTGTTTATCAACTTTTCTGCACCACCAATTTCTACGATCTATCTCCGCCAAATATAGCCTCGAACCTTACCTGGCGGACAAAGTAAGAACTATGTTCCCAGGATTGAGTTTCTGAATAAGTCAACCGGTGGTTGTAAAATATTAGAAATAAGTAACCGTGCTAGTTGTATTCAGGATATATTATAATTTTATTTGCTTTCCCAACTTTACGAGCAGTATTAGAAGCAACGTATGCGAACAATGGTTATTTCCACGCAAGTTGATCTGTGTGAATATGTGGACCGTGGGAGAGTTACGCTGATTTTACGAATAACGGCGACCACCATTGACATAACTGAGAGAAGATAGACGTCATAGTGGGTTAATACGTGTCATAGTGGGTTAATACGTGTCATAGTGGGCTAATACGTGTCGTAGTGGGTTAATACGTGTCGTAGTGGGTTAATACGTGTCGTAGTGGGTTAATACGTGTCGTAGTGGGTTAATACGTGTCGTAGTCGGTTAATACGTGTCGTAGTGGGTTAATGCGTGACGTAGTGGGTTAATACGTGTCGTAGTGGGTTAATACGTGTCGTAGTGGTTAATACGTGTCGTAATGGGTTAATACGTGTCGTAGTGGGTTAATACGTGTCATAGTGGGTTAATACGTGGAAACAACGAACTTACTAATACACTGTATATCGTCAAGAAACATTGTAAAAGAAACACTGCTCATGAACACCGCCATTATGCACACACACGCACGAACTAACGCACGCATACACACACACATGTACACAAACAAACACACACACACACACACACACACACACACACACACACACACACACACACACACACACACACACACACACACACACACACACACACACACACAAACAAACAAACACACCCACATGGGGCAACTGTTGAATGTGTAGATCACAAAGACTCCTTGATCATGAAAACAGATAGCAAGCACGCGACGGAAGCCACCTGGCCGTCTTTTATTTTTTAATACGTGGTATTTCTTTGTTGTTTTTGAGTAATTGTGAAATGCGTTATTTTCCTGTTATGTTGGATTACTCTGAACGCCAACATCCGAGGCGACCTGATTGTCTGGGTACTTATATTAAAAAGTCACATCATTTATTCCTGAAATGTATAACATTCCTGCTTAATAAAAGAATGGTATTTCGCTAGGAGTGAACATTTTCGCAAGCTCAACATAGCAAGACTTATTTAAACTTAATTTATTTGGAATTTATAAAACCGCAGTTCCATTTATTAATTTAGACGTCGTAATTGTAAACCCGAGAAAAGAACTGTGATT
>CM034544.1:3173444-3225944 GCA_020002185.1 Paraescarpia echinospica | reverse complement strand
GTATTTAAGCAGATAGCCTCCTGGAGAATTAAGTTCAGTTGACAAGTGATGAAACAAGCATTTTACTACTGAGAGTCCAACTTTTGTAATATTATTATCCTCATGTATTCCTCCTTGATTTAACAAGATTTAACAAGATTGCCACCCAGAGAATTAACTCTAGGTGGCAGGTGGACAAGGAAGCCCTTTGGCTTATCGAGAGTCCGACCCTTTTATCTATGTGTATCCCGCCCGTCTGAGGTATGTGTCGATTTTATTTTTAAACATATTCACGCTACTAGCACCCACACAATCAGCAGGTAATCTGTTCCATTCATTTACAGTCCTTTGTGAAAATGAAAACTTTCTTATATCCAATCTACTCTGCTCCTTTGCCAATGTAAGTTCATGTCCTCTAGTCCTTCTATCTTTCTTAACTGTGAAACAAATATTTCTATCAATATTTTCATAACCCTTCAATATTTTAAACACTTCTATCTGATCTCCTCTCAATCTCCTGGTCTCTAGTGTTGTTAAACCGCATTTTTTTAGGCGTATTTCGTAACTAAGATCCCTCAGTTTTGGTATCATTTTAGTTGCTCTCCTCTGCACTCTTTCTAGCATATCTATGTCCTTCCTGCGATAAGGCCTCCACGCTTGAATACAATATTCTAAATGAGGCCTAACTATTGTTTTGTACAGCGGTATTATTAGCTCTTTTTCCTTACACGTTATGTTTCGCCTAATTAATCCAAGGATTTGATTTCCCTTTGAAGCTGCAATTCCGCACTGCTCTGAAACCTTCATATCAGCACTAATGGTTAACCCTAAGTCCTTTTCTTTTACAGTAGTACTTAGTACAGTACCCTCCATCCATTGTATATTCTACTTCTTCGTTCCCATGTCCTGTGTGGAGGCATTTACATTTCCCAAAATTGAACAGCATTTGCCACTTTTCAGACCATTTGATCAACCTGTCAAGATCATCTTGTAAATGCTGTCTATCTCCATCACTTTTAATCCTTCTAAACACTTTTGTATCATCCGCAAATTCAACACCTTGCTTATTATTTCATCATCCAAATCGTTGATATATATTAAGAATAATATAGGACCTAATACTGATCCCTGTGGTACCCCACTCAATACTGATTTCCAGTTTTAAGCCTCCCCATCAACTACTACACGTTGTCTTCTGTCAATCAACCATTGTTCTATCCAGTTTATTATACCATTTCCTATGCCATGGGCCTTTAGTTTAAGCAGAAATCTTTGATGTGGTACTTTGTCGAAAGCTTTTTGAAAATCTAAGTAGACAATATCTACTGGTGATCCTCATCTACCCACTTAGTGATGTCTTCCAAAAAACATAACATATTTGTTAAGCATGACCTCGCTTTAAAAAACCATGTTGAGATGGGTTTATCAAGTTTTGTTTAACAAGAAAATCCACCATGTGATCTTTAATTAGTCTTTCTAACAATTTACAAATCACTGATGTTAAACTCACTTGTCTATAGTTCTCTGACTTGTTTCTCGAACCTTTTTTGAATAACGGTATAATGTTTGCTTCTTTCCATTCTAAAGGAACCACTCCCTCTTCTAATGACAAGTTGAAAACTGTTGCAAGCGGTATGCTAATTTGTTCTACAATTTCCAATGGTAGTTTGGGTGGAATACCATCCACTCCAGGTGATTTATTATCCTTCATAGCCCTTATTTTCTGAGCTACCATTTCCGGGGTTACAATTAATTGTCCTAAATAGTCTGAATCTGCCCCCTTGAACTTAGCCTCTGGTACTGGCAGTGAACTAATATCTTCCCTGGTAAACACTGAACTAAAGTACTCATTCAGGTCTTCTGCCATTAAGAATCCCTCTGATATTATATTTGCAGCACTATCTTCTAGAGGACCGACTTTATCTTGAACTTTCTGTTTGCTTCGAACATACGCATAAAAACTGTTGCTGTCATGTTTTATATTACTAGCTAATTGTTGTTCATAGCTTCTCTTTGAATTTCTAATTTCAGCTGTAGCTTGGTTAAGTGCTTTTTTCTAACTGTTGTAGTCTTCATCATTTCCAGTACATCTGTATGACTTCCACATCATTTGTTTGTACTTAATTTTTCTAATGGCTTCTTTCGATAAGTGTTTCTTTTTGGACCGTTTTCCTTGTTTTTTGAAGGGTACAAATTTATCGACTATGCACTTAATTTCACTCTTTAATACATTCCAGCATTCTGTTGCCGTCTTATTTTTCAGTGTGTTATTCCAGTCTATCTTTGCTAAATATTTCCTCATGTCCTTATACCTTCCTTTGTGGAAATTTCTCCTATACTGCTTTTTACTATTCCTTTCTGATTTTACTTTGATGATAAAATGTATCTGGTTGTGATCGCTTCTCCCCAGTGGCTCACATATCTTGACATTGTCAACTAATTCATTCTGTGAGGACAAAACTATATCTAACACATTCTCACCCCTGGTTGGTTCTAGCACATGTTGAGAAAGGAATGTATCTTGAACTAAAACTAAAAACTTGTGGTCCTCACTCCCCATACTCTGTAGAGATTTCCATTGTATATGCCCGTGGTTAAAATCCCCCATAATAATACAGTTCCGTTTGCTTACTTCCCTTATAGCGTTTTGTATTTTTTCATTATCTTCTATGCTTATGTTTGGACTTCGATAAACTAACCCAACTGTTAACGTTGAGTTTCCTGTAACTATGTTACACCAAACAGCTTCTTTGCAATCTGCTTCTCTTTCTAATTTTATTTCATAAGCCTGAATAGATTCTTTAATATATAAAATAACTCCACCTCCTTTTCTTCCTATTCTATCTTTTCTAAACATTACATATCCTGTCAGTCCCAATTCAGCATCTGATATATCGGTGGTGGTCCAGGATTCGGTTATACCTATTATATGAGGGTCAATATCTTCTACCATAATGTTTAGTTCATTTCTTTTGTTTACTATACTCCTTGCATTTAAACAAACACATTTATATCCAGCTTCAGAAGAGTTTTCCACACTGTTATTTGCTGATTTATTTGTGCTGTCTTTATCTATGCCTCCATTTTCAGGCTTTTCTGTGAGTCCCCCCTGCGAATCTAGTTTAAATAGATACAACCTGTCCCACTGTCAACAGATCGCAGCAGGTTCTCTGAGAAAACTGCTGCCCCCTTTCCACTAAGATGGAGGCCATCTCTCATGTACATATCTTCCCTCCCAACAAAGTATCCCCATAAATCTATGAATCCCACCCCCTCTTCGTCACACATCTGCTCAACTAGTGCGTTGATCGCCATCCTCTTACAGTTTCTATACGTTGCCCCCCTTCCTCCCATTACTGGCAAAATTCCTGACAGAATAACCTGTTCAACTCTCGTCTTCTTTAGCTTCCTCACTAACTGTCTGCACTTCTGTACTATCGCAGTTGTCCCCTCCCGGTCTGCATTATTTGTTCCTACATGTACCAGTATAGACCCCCCTTGCCATGTCCCAATACCTTCTCTACCCTGTCAGTTACATGTTCAATCCTAGCCCCCGGTAAACAAACAACGATGTCCTTCCCCTCGCTCAGTGCCTTGTCCGTCTTTCTCATAATGGAGTCGCCCATAAACACCCTCTCTTTCCTCATTGCCCCCTCTATCACTGCCTTAGAATAGCTCCTTCTTCGTTTTGCATCTGTCTGCTTGTTGTCTTTCCCCCCTGTCGTCTTCTCTCCTGTCACATTCTCTTCCGATCCATTCTTTCCTGTCACTTTTTCTCTTGTCACCTTCCCTTTTATCGACTTCTCTTCTATCACATTTTCTCTCACTTCCTTTCGTCCCTTCTTCGTTCGTCCCATCTCGTTTTCCTCTCTCCTCTCCCTTCCCATCTTCCCTCCCTCCTTCTCTACGGTCACTTTCTTCCCTGTCACCTTCACGCTTGTCACGTTTTCTGTTGTCGATTTTCCAATTTCTTCTCCTCCAATCACCTTCCCTCCTCTCAATCTCCTTTCCTCAGTTTTCTTGCCACTGCTATTCTCCTTCAGTCTTGCAGTATTCTCACCTCTCTCCCTGTCGTCTCTCTCCATTCGACCTGCCTCCTTGCTAATTCCCATCTCCATTCCCTTCACAATATCTGTCAACCTAACTATCTCCTTCTGCAGACACTCCACCTTCCAACACCCAATGCACTGAAAGGTGAATCCTTCCTCCATGGTTTCTGCCCATGACTTCCCACAGCCGGACAATGCAAAATCTACCCAGCCGTGGCAGTGATCGCACACCAAGTGTCGCTTTGCCTTGACTTTCCGCTTGCAAGGCGCCATATCCCGATCAGAAATTATTTAATAACTTAACTTGTCGAGGTATGTCATATTTATTTTTTCCACAATCAGCTTCTACCTTTCTTAACTGGTAAAACATTTCTATCAATATTTTTTTTAACCATTCAATATCATCACGTTTATCTGATTCCCATTGGTCTCCTGGTCTCTCGTGTTATTTTAGGCGTGTTTCGTAACTAATTTTCCTCAGTTCCTGAATCATTTTAGTCGCTCTTAATTAAAATCAACATGGCTTCTACGGAACGTAATTATTAATCAACAGAGTTAGACTCTATGCTGTATCACAAAGTATGCCGGTTGCCACTGTGTTTGTGAAATTAACTCTATTTTCGGGTTGTTACTGCGCACACTATCTGTTGTCCCGCCTGCATGTGACGTAATCAGAAAGGTCCACTAGAGTTTGTTTTTGCGAGCGAATCCTAATTCAAGACATGATACAGTTTTAGTAGGTGCAATTTTGTGGGCAGTATACATTAACCATATATAACGGTAGTAATAAGAACAATATTCGAGCCTTCTGTATGTTAAGGTTGTCGGTTAGTAATGTTGCTGCATTTCAAAGCGAGTATAGCCTAGCTTTAGAACTGCGTGCATAACTTCTTGCGAGAAGTATATATGTATAGACGTCGACTGGAAAACAAATTATGAAACTTCACGGAATAACAATAACGGCGGCGCGTATATTTTAAAGCACCTCATGTTTTCTCGGAGCACATTAATTGGAATTCGTTCAACGTTTATACATCTTGTATTTGGAAGGAGGGAAAATATCATATATCTTTCTGTATGCAGAATGCCTTATGCTGAGTGTGTGAGTGTTTTATTTTGGAATTGAATCATACAGACCATACATGAAATACAAAATATACGTTTATATAGACACACCTATATACATGTGTACTGGAGGAGGGACATGAGAAGAGAGGAAGCTATGGATAGTAAACTTTGGAAAGAAAAAACACAGCGAGTGGTTCGACTTTACTGTACCTGACCCTCACCCCCGTACAGCGGGGAACAAGGAGGAGAACAACATTTTGCATATTGTATCCTTCACTTCATGACGATGGCGACTCATCGGGTTCACTGTATTGACAAGATATGTGTAATGGAGCATTGTGTGCGACTGTTTTGTTGTATAAAATGTAATTATATATGATAAACATTCTTATAATTGTAATAATTCAACTTATCTCTTGCAGACAGTAAACCGACCAACCGGAGCAGTGCCAGCCGGCCAGATGTCAAATACACACTAATCGCATTTGGGATTGGCTTGGTTGTAATGCTCGTCGGCTTCGGATTGTTTTTAATAAGAAAGACTCTTTCGAGGTAAGAATAGTATAACGCGATGTGATCTTTATAACCTGCAGGGCACGGTAGCCTTGTGATTAGGAGTGAGATGATCAACATATTCTTGCTACCGTTTCGAAGCTAGAGCAATTTCGTTCGTTCCACGTTGCATCACCACTTCACTGGGTGTATGGATGAGCACCAGTAAAGGGGACAGTATGATTATGTGTACAACTAGTTTTGTGTGCAGTAATAACAGAATGGCTGAGTGCTTCCCAGATGTCGATATGCTGTTCAAGTTAGCATGCCTGCCAGGGATTGAAGTGTAAAAGTGCTTTCAGTAGTCACAAGGACTGGATAGTGCCCTGTGTTAGACCTTGCCTGTGCCTGTTCTTACCCACTGTTGTCACTCTGTTGTCGTATTCCTAACAAAACACTGGATTATACTAAGAATGTTGTTTGATTGTAAACACCTGACCTGATTTGTAATATAATTACGTTGCAACAGTATATTCGATGGCCACAGCTGTGCGGTTCGTCTTTAGTAATATTTAATACTTTTTATTTGCATGGTCTTGCTTTTAATTCTATCCGGTTTAAGACAAGAATTAAACTTGTTCAGCCAAACATATTATGGTTTATATAAATGATCCTGTTTTCATTAAGTTGCAGATCTCCTGCCAGGACGTTCATCCGTCCATCTGCAAACAACCTTGTACTTCCACTTTTATTGAGTACACCTCTCGAAAAGTTGTATCCAGAAAAGGCTAACAATGCGAATGTTTGAATGAAGATGTGCACCACTAAAGCTATGTGTGTCGTGCTTAGGGTGTTGTCTGATTGGAGCGCACACCACCTAGCAACCATGATGAACAGTACAAACGCTACGTCCGGTGATTGATGAGCGTCTCACATAGTACACGTAGAGGAAACGTAGAATGTACGTAGAATGCACGTCGACTGTACGTAGAGTCACGTGGAGTAGCAGACGACGTTGTTTCACACTTCATGTCTATACAGTTTGTAAAACGCCGTCGATGCATATCTCATTGACACATTCGCCTTCTGTCACTATATAAATGACATGCTATTCTTGCCCTACGAATACTGCGTGCCAGTTCTATACATATTCTGACAATCTGATCTATTTAGTATACGTCACTGAAGCTTATTTACATAATTAGTGTAGATAATCAATGTCACGTTATATATTATACGGATAAACGTGTATGCCCATGTCTTTCAAATGGTAATGTTGTTAGTTATTTTGTAATACAGTGTTTACAATGAACATATTTTATAGAGTGTTTTACGTTTGTAAATAGGTTCAGTGCTCATAAATATGTCACAGTTATCGTTTAACTTGTATCCACACTCACGATTAATTTATTCCGCATTCTGCCAAGTGTATCCATTGTTCGTTCTCTCCATCCGTGCTTATCACCTTATTGAATTTAAAGCCAGTTTAATACAGTCCCTTCATTTTGAAGTACAGTTGAACCTCGCTTTACTTTTACGCTTTACAAATACTGTTGACTAATTGATGCAATTATTCACGTATTCGTTTTACATAAAAATAGAAAAATAGGCACATGCCATGTGCATCTTAAGTAAATACACGATTACCAGCATTTGGAAATGGATGTTATTATGTACCGTTAGTGCAATACCAATGTGTAACGTTATACGCCTACTGATAACTTCTATTCTGACATTTGTGCAGTTTTGTTCATGAGAATTTGTGTGTGATGAAAGATTGCATGCATATATATTACATCATTAACTGATAACGCGGGCTCACGTCCTTGCCAATGTAGATGCATGTTGACTATCAAGAATATGCGATGGACATGACTATGTTATTCCATTTAACAGAATATTTGTAAAATGTGCATGCATGTGTCTATACTAAGACAGTGTGGGAAATATGTCGATCTGTGTGTGGAATAATATGGAATCGTGAACATACTTCATAATTAAAGAAATATGTTAGGTTCCGTAATTATAATACTGAGATATTAGTCAGTTTGGTCAGTACAATAAGAATAGTAAATTACCTTTTATGTAATTGTGTTCTGTAGAATAAACGTGATCACAATGTATAAGGTTGTTGCTCATTTATTTCTTGAAAAATAAGCAGACAAATAATTGATGTACCAGGAATAAAGTCAAGGTTCGACTTAGATTTAGTGCTATTATTAAAACGTCACTTTGAAAGTTAATGTTACGATACGTTAATGATATGTGTAACATATCTAATCTAGTAAAATACATTCTCTTTGCAGACGATACTAATATCTTTTATGCAAATAGTAACATCAATAAACTAAACGAAACTGTATGTAACGTACTGGACCAAATGTATACATGGTTTGCAGTAAATAAATTAACTCTGAACATATCTAAAACCAATTATATGTTATTTGGAAATCGTATGCTAAACAAAGAAATTAATATAAAAATACGAAATGTTAATATCGAAAGAGTAAGGGTCACCAAGTTTTTGGGTGTGTTTATTGATGATCTACTAAATTGGAAAGCTCATGTAAAATACGTACAATCAAAGCTTTCAAAAAGTACTGCTATAATGCATAGATGCAGTCATCTACTTGATAGAAATAGTAGACGTATTATATACAGTTCTCTCTTTTTGTCGTATTTAAATTACTGTGCAGAGATATGGGGAAACACGTATCCAACAAATACTAACTGTATTTTCTTATTACAAAAAAGAGTAATCCGCATTATATTTGGTGCAAGACGGTTGGATCATACAAACTCACTTTTCCAACAATTACATCTTCTAAAATTTCCAGATATCATAGAACTGAAAACATCAGTATTTATGTACAAAGCTTACTACAGCTGTTTGCCATCAAATATTCAGTGTTTGTTTACTAGACGGGAAATAGCATACTCAATGCGAGCTAATCATGACTTAGAACGACAGAGAGTCTGGTATCGAGCGGTATCGAACTCTTACATAAAAATGCAAATATAACATATCTACATTATAAATCCCCATCAAATTCTTTTGTGAATTTGTTTCGTCGGAGGACAAGTGGGTTTCATGGTTATATTTCGACATACGTTTGTTTTATCATAACTCTGTAAAGCTGGTGTGTCGCTTTGTAAATACGTACAGATTCCGTCTTTGTCTAGATGCTGGACGGAAGTGAAACCATATTCGCAGATTCTATTCATGTCCACTTTTTTTTCATCGTTCACCCACCCCTTCTCAACGCTACAGTAGCTGTAAATAAACATTACGTTACAACATTAAATAATAGTCCCGTGTGCGTGTGTGTGTGTGTGTGTGTGTGTGTGTGTGTGTGTGTGTGTGCATGTGTGCGTGCGCGTGCGTGTGCGTGCGCGTGCGCGTGCGCGTGCGTGTGTGTGTGCTCGTGCGTGTGTGCGCCTGCACGCGTATGCGTGCGTGTGTCTGTGGATAAGTCTGCTATATAATTGTGCAGGTCTGCCAATACTGGTACTGATGATCTTTTACAATCGTTTCGGGCACATTTCGTCTCGCACGCGGTCCAGTAGTGTTCTTTTGGACATCGACACCAATGATCGTCATCACAGAGAGATCCGCCGTGACAGTCCGTGCACTCCGGGAGCTGTGGTCGACAGTCTTCGCTGGAGATAAAGTATTGAAACCAAAACGCTTCATGGAATAGTACAGCTGCTAAAGGACTTGGTTGTGCACTTTTTGACAAAAGCATGAAACTTGGCACACGTGTAGATTATGATATATACAATCATTTCAAGCAAGGTAGCCACCAATATCGACAAGGTACCTAGCCGCCATCTTGATTTTTAAAATGGCCGCCACGGAAATATAGTATCCAGTTATAGAAGCTTCTAAGCAACATACAATCATGTTCTCGGTGTCTATCCCAACATTTCCAGGGTCAAGGAATCCATTTCTGTCATATTCAGTATCCAAGGACGAAGGCCATATTGAAATTCACGATGGCCGCCACTAAAATTCATTATCCAGATACATCAGCTTCTAAGCAACAAGAACTGGTCACAGCCGCTTATTTCAGGTATCGAGGTGCAACACTATCGGATATATAAAAAACAATCCTGTAAAGTTGCACAGAC
Source organism: Paraescarpia echinospica (assembly GCA_020002185.1). Classification (NCBI taxonomy): domain Eukaryota; kingdom Metazoa; phylum Annelida; class Polychaeta; order Sabellida; family Siboglinidae; genus Paraescarpia; species Paraescarpia echinospica. Next base: position 3,216,225 of record CM034544.1, on the reverse strand, counting down.
CTCCAAGGCGCTTGCAAGACTGAAACCACAATGGAGATCAAGACAACAGCATCACCATGTAAACCAAAATAAGACAGTTGCTGAAGGCCTCGGGCATATAGGTTTTCTGTATGTTTGCAAGCCAGGTACTCTAATAGCAGAGCTTAACATAGGAATACGAAAGATGGAAATTTGGCCCGCGGACGTCATTGCCCTGGTCTCTCTTTTAACCCTGTTCGTTGGCTAAGCCGTGGAGCGGTTCTTGTGAGATTTATGATAAGTTTGTGAGTGTTCTCCATGGAATTAGCGGGCTGGGGTAGGGCAGTAACTCGACTCCCATGGTATCTTAGCCCCGCCCGAAATACTATAATAGCATCTTGATCACCCCCCCCGTGGTAATTCGATCCGGCTCCTATATTTCAGTCATCACATGATGTCGAATTGCATGTAAAGAATTTTTGGATGATATCCAATTACGTTGTATTTCACAAAACACAACGAAAGTGGATATCATAAAAATGTTCCACACCTAATATGCCTAGCCTACATTTGTCTCAATTATACATGTTACGTGAAACAGCTTTCTTACAGAAAGCATGATGCATAAGAGTGCATGGCTGTTACATGATTAGTAGATCAATGCTCTTTGAGCTAGAACAAAATATATAGTTGTAAAATTGTTCTACACCTGTAAATATTATAACGTATTGCGTTATGTACACGAATCCTGAAAAAATTGGTCATATTTTGCTATTAGTCGTTGTTCTCTTCGACAAACATCGGCACACGCACACGTTCATGTACATGCACGCACGCACGCACGCACGCACGCACGCACAGACGCACGCACACACGCACACACAAGCATAAACACACACAGACACACACACTCTCAAACACTCACAAACTCACACTCACACACTCACACACTCACACACTCACACACTCACACACACACATCCACTCACACACTCATACACACACCCACACCACACACACCCACACACCCACACACCCACACACCCACACACCCACACACTCACACACACAACACACGGGCAAGTGCACGCACACGTACGTACACCACACCCCAGCACACGCACCCGTGTGCACACCTGCTCTGCAGTGTCGATTCATTAATTTCCCTACAAGGTCGACTACTTCCACAAAGAATAACAAAAGCTTCAGCGAGGGGTTTGTTCGTACCCATAGCATCTCCTGGCGCACACACGTACACACACACACGCACACACCACACACAAACAACACGCGCAAGCGCACGGACACACACAACAGCCAATCCCCCGCGCACGCATACACATATATTTCGTTGGCTTTGCAGTGGTGGTGATCGTGGTGGTGGTGTTTGTGGTGGTTGTGGTTGTGGTGGTGGTGGTGATGGTGGTTGTGGTGGTAGTAGTGATGGTGGTGATGGTGGTGATGGTGGTGATGGTGGTGGACTTGGTGGTGGTTATGGTGGTGGACTTGGTGGTGATGGTGACGGTGTTGATGACTGTGGTGATGGTGGTGGTGGTGATGTTGATGCCGGAGGTGGTGATGGTGATGGTGGTAGTCTTCGTGGTGGTGGTGATGGTGTTGGTGATAGTGGTGATGATGATAGTGATGGTGGTCTTGGCGATGGTGATGGTAATGGAGATAGTGAAGGTGGTGGTGGTGGGGTTGGTGATGATGGTTGGTGATGGTGGCGATGGTTGTTGTGGTGTGTTGGTCATCTTCCCAAATACTGAAATACTATAATAGTGTCGTGACCTCCCATATGGTAATTTGACCCCCTATATTTCATTCAGCATATGATGCAAGTTACGTAAACCGTCCCAACTGATTCGCCTTTCTCGGGAATAACGCGTGACGTCGACGAGGCGACTTGACGGGGATCGCCCGGTCGTCTTCACTTGGTGTCCGGCGGCTGTCTTTCTTGCACCGAACTGGTTCGATGATGTGATTGTGTCTCTTTATCTTGAACGGAAACCCTTGAATGTGGTACGCGTCAGTGTCGAAATTCCACCTGTTTGCTGCCAACACTCTGCAATGTCGATTCATGCATTTCCCTACAGCAGGAGAAGAATATACTAAAATCTTCGTAAATTCTTCCTTCTCCCTAAAAGCAGGACAAGATACCATCCAGAAGGCACTGACGAAGCGGTATGCTAAATGCTTACCGAAAGACGAATACCCACCGCGTGGAAGAACGCGAAGATGGTGATAATCTTCAAGAAGGGAAATTAGAAAGACTTAAAGAACTACAGACTGATCTGTCTGTTATCAAACATCTACAAATTACTCACAAAAATACTAAGGAATCGCCTACGACTCGGTGCAAAATCAAGCAATACTGACCTCCCTTCAAGAACAGGGGATAGAAGACGTGTACATCGAACTCTTGAAAGACATCTACACCAACAGAACAGTGATAGTCCACCTACACAATAAGAACAACAAGATCAACATCAAGAGAGGAGTACGACAGGATGACACCTTATCGCCCAAGCTGTTCACAGCAACACTCGAAAGCATATTCTGAAGACTGACCTGGGAAACCAGAGGCCTGAGGATAGAAGGATAATATTTAAGTCATCTTCGCTGCGCCAACGACATACTCACATGCGCTACTACACTGCAAGACTTCTGAAAATGCTACAGGAGCTAGCTGATGAAAGTAGATTTGACCAACAGCTTTTAGTTTTTCTCGAAATACACACGTAAAGAGGGGTGAACTAAAGTGGATTCGAAACGAAAATATCCACCTTTCCTTAGTACACCTACACGTTATGTCCACGCAAAACTCCAATTACAAAGTTGTCGTTTCTGCGCCGACCGCTGCCAACAATACTGTATGCGAGGAACAACGTGACAGTGGCGCCGTCTGTATTCACGGACTGTGTTAGTGCCCGAATGGTTATTTCTGCACCACACATCGGACGAAATGTGCAAAAGATGGGGGTGAGTGGGAAAAGTAGTGTGTTTATCACGGTGGAATATGTGAAAAAAATATTTGTTAAAGTGTTGAGTGAATTTGAAATGTTTCTTTGGCATTCGTGGTATAATGGAAGGTAAGGTTCTAAACATGTGTCCGAACGTTACTGATGTTTAACATCAATGGACATTTCAAAGTCTTTTAAGGTAAGTAACGTTGCTTTGTCAACATTTTATTGGCAGTAATTACCATCAGAATAGCACACCATTTACTTACATACACGAATGGACCACGTGCAACACTCTCAGCACATTAAAGACGTCAAGCGAAGATAACGCAATAACATTGCAATAGTTCTACCGCTTTCAGAGTACAATCGCGATAGTACCAACCCTATTACGATAGTTGTACCGCTTTTAAAGTACAATCGCGATAGTACCAACCCTATTACGATAGTTGTACCGCTTTTACAGTACAATCGCGATAGTATCAACCCTATTGCGATAGTTATACCGCTCTTAGAGTACAACAGCGATAGTACCAACCCTATCACGATAGTTGTACCGCTTTTAGAGTACTTTCGCGATAGTACCAACCCTATTACGATAGTTGTACCGCTTTTAGAGTACAATCGCGATAGTGCCAACCCTATTACGATAGTTGTACCGCTTTTAGAATACAATCGCGATAGTACCAACCCTATTACGGTACTTGTATGGAATAGCGTGTGTCCCTGAATGGCATTTGTAAACTGTATTTTATGGGTGATGCTATCGAGACATCTTGGAGGCTGTGAATTCCTATATTGTGACTCGGTGAATAACGCTTCTATTGTCGACGATTGCTATTAATTCGTAATATGACAAAGTGAAATCGGATGCGCTAGTTTGTGTACAACGTTGTTGTGGCAATGATATCCAGGTGATCCGTCTGTCAACTGTCTTTGCTATGACTACTTCTATGACTTTCCACGATAACTCTCAATAGCTAAATTTACTATTGCTAGTAAACTATGGCGTTGGATCGACAGTTTGATGTGTTGTTAAAACCCTAATTGTAACATTGCCTATAGACCGATACGACAGTGCAGGCCAAACTTCCATTATTCTATACTACACAAATGTAGAATAAAACATGGAGTCTAACATGGCTGGCTTTGATGCCTTCCTCGGATCGATCAATTCAGAACATTTATTCAATAATATTATGTTGCCGATGCGACGTTTCAGCCATTACGAATGCGCCAGAGGGCGCCACTTGCGACGAAGTGAACGAGGCCGTCTACTGTGGGTAAGGGCTCCAATGCCTACAACACGTACAACAGCAGGCTTGCTCTAAATGTGTCAAATGTGAGTTACTCCAGTGTATCATATACTATTTCCGTCTCATGTGACAGCTGTTTGCGATTGAGTAATTGGTCAAATTGTATTTTACTGCAACAAAACCCTGCCTCGGTGTAACGGGACGAGATTATTCCGTGCGGGGTGTAGGCTGCTTCGTATTCCACATGAGCACGTAAGCGCACTGGACAACATCAGCAGTAGTCACCGAGTTGTTTGGGGTTTTGTTATTGTTTTCCTGCAAATAATTATTTATACTTTATATTATAACTACTAAAACGTAGTAAATAAATTTCGTTGGCTTTGCAGTGGTGGTGATCGTGGTGGTGGTGTTTGTGGTGGTTGTGGTGGTGGTGGTGGTGATGGTGGTTGTGGTGGTAGTAGTGATGGTGGTGATGGTGGTGATGGTGGTGATGGTGGTGGACTTGGTGGTGGTTATGGTGGTGGACTTGGTGGTGATGGTGACGGTGTTGATGACTGTGGTGATGGTGGTGGTGGTGATGTTGATGCCGGAGGTGGTGATGGTGATGGTGGTAGTCTTCGTGGTGGTGGTGATGGTGTTGGTGATAGTGGTGATGATGATAGTGATGGTGGTCTTGGCGATGGTGATGGTAATGGAGATAGTGAAGGTGGTGGTGGTGGGGTTGGTGATGATGGTTGGTGATGGTGGCGATGGTTGTTGTGGTGTGTTGGTCATCTTCCCAAATACTGAAATACTATAATAGTATCGTGACCTCCCATATGGTAATTTGACCCCCTATATTTCATTCAGCATATGATGCAAGTTACGTAAACCGTCCCAACTGATTCGCCTTTCTCGGGAATAACGCGTGACGTCGACGAGGCGACTTGACGGGGATCGCCCGGTCGTCTTCACTTGGTGTCCGGCGGCTGTCTTTCTTGCACCGAACTGGTTCGATGATGTGATTGTGTCTCTTTATCTTGAACGGAAACCCTTGAATGTGGTACGCGTCAGTGTCGAAATTCCACCTGTTTGCTGCCAACACGTTGACAATAGACTGGTCGTAGCGGTGACAGTTGGCCCACGTTGTCCACCGGTCCTCCTCGTCGTAGTCACAGGCAAGCGTGGTCGGTGGCGAGGCACATTTGACGTCGAGTGCACACAGATACATCCTGCGAACAAGACGAGTATATATTAGCACAAATCCACCAATGTAGCTACAAGCTAATGTCAGCAGTAATCACCGTTTTGAACATTGTATTTTGATATTTTAAAAATCAGTCACACAGTAGCGCCCTCTGGTGAATAGGTTTTCACCATTCACGTATCCCGCAGGAGAAAGGTCCTCTTCAAAAATGTAGTATAAAAACACAACTAAGTAAATAACTCCACATCGGACTGTTTTATGAAATGTACCTCCAATTAGGTGGGCACAGCCCAATGGCCCAAGGATGCGAATTAACACAGAGATAGGTGAATACACACGTGCACCTCAGGGAAGATGCCGTTACAATGCTCCAAAGGAAACGAGTTAATATATAGATATTTATACAACGGCTATATATGTGTGTGTGCGTGTGTGTGTGTGTGTGTGTGTGTGTGTGTGTGTGTGTGTGTGTGTGTAAGTGTGTATAAGTGTGTGTGTGTGTGTGTGCGCGCGCGAGCGCGCGTGTGCGTGTGAGTGTATTGTGCGTGTGCGTTTGCATGCCTGAGCGCAGGTATATGCTGCACGTTGTAACCAATATAGAGTGATCAGATAACGAAGTCGGTTTCAACCGATCAACAAATATCCGTTTTCAAAATCTGTTTAAATACGACTTGAATAATAATCCGCTTTTACTGTAGACATTTTGTTCACAAGAATAGAGTGATCTTACTACCTACGAAAACAGCCACTGACGCAAACACACTTACCAGAGGAGTAAGTTTTTGAAGGTCGCAAATGTATTGTAAATCAACATCAAGCCAGAAGCCTTAATCCATGTTTTCTTCAGTCGTTCGACGTTTGAAGGCATGAACTCGTACAGGTCGCGATGTGTCACAGTGAAGATATTGTTTAGTCCGTTATTTATGATGACGAATCCGTCGTTTTCCACCGCCTTGTCGTAGGCCTTAGAGAAGTCACTCCCAACCAAGCGGACAGAGGCGTCCATCCAAAACATGCCCGGGAACTCTCGCAGGATCTCCTGGAACATACCGTACTTCCTCGTTACTCTATTGCCACGCTCACTCGTGTAATGTTCCACAAAATGGACAGATCCGATCGGGTCGGAAACTTGTGTATTCACTTAAGGTCGGGTTACTCAAGCAATTCCTGGCACAACACGGAACTCGTCTGTGTGAACCATTAGACACATCGACCCATATCTAAACACGCGACACGCCCTCTTATAGCCTTTGTCACGTTACGACGGATTCACCTGCTTTTGATCGATCGCTGAGTGACGAAGTTTCAAAACCGTTCTACATTGTGAGCTAAACTAGAATAAGCCCATTTTCTCCCCCACCCAAACCGTCCTACAAATAGGCCTGATGTATCCGTCTCCCAGATGTGTTTACATTTCTATTCTTTGCGATGCAATATCACGCGACCTCGTGTTCGACGATTATTGGGCACAGATCGCTCGTGTAAATCGGCCTGCATAATAACAACCACAACTGTCTACCGAAGGAAGGACAGGACTCTTTTGACTGAGAGGATTTCATATCCGTAGATGATTTTTCATTAAGGAATGTTAGTTTGTGTTATTGAAAATTAATATTTTAAAATAAAATACGTTTGTATGAAATGTTGAAAACATATTATGTGTTATTAATGTTCAGGATTTAATGATATTACAATTTGTGATCTAATAATACTAAATAGTCTAGAAGATGTGTACATATATGCACACTACACACCACACAGCACATACCACACACAGCACACAGCACACAGCAAACACCGCACACCGCACACCACACAACACACAACACACACCACACAGCACATACCACACACAGCACACAGCACACAGCACACACCGCACACCGCACACCGCACACCGCACACCGCACACCGCACACCGCACACCGCACAACGCACACCTCACACCACACACCACACAACACACAACACACAACACACAACACACAACACACAACACACACCACACACCACACACCACACACAACGCACAACACACCATACACCACAAACGGCACACCACATACCACAAACGACACACCGCACACCGCACACCGCACACCACGCACCACACACAACCCACCATACACCACGCACCACACACAACACACAACACACCATACACCACGCACCACACACAACACACCACGCACCACACACCACACACCACACACCACACACCACACACCACACACCACACACCACGCACCACGCACCACGCACCACACACAACACACCATACACCACAAACGGCACACCACACACCACAAACGACACACCGCACGCCGCTCGCCGCACTCCGCACACCGCACTCCGCACACTGCACACCACACGCCGCACACGCCGCACACGCCGCACACTTCATACCACAAACTACAAACCGTTCACCACACATTACACACCACACACCACGTTGCATCAACATATTTAGTACGACGTATTTACGTGAAAATGAACCTTATTTTGTTCCATAGTAATACCTTATCTTAATCTAGTCTTATAAAGACAGTGTCCAAGTTTAAGAAGGGTTGTTAGACGGCGCCACCTACCTGTATGATCAACAACTTGAAAGCGTAGCAACGAAGTTTCTTAGTCACGTGTTTCGGATACGCCGGGTGCCCGAATTTCCTCAGCGTAACAGAACACCACGATCGCACCTACAAAAACATACAACTATCATCTACATCACGTGTGTTTGTGTGTGTGTGTGTGTGTTTGTGTGTTTGTGTGTGTGTGTGTGTGTGTGTGTGTGTGTGTGTGTGTGTGTGTGTGTGTGTGTGTGTGTGTGTGTGTGTGTGTGTGTGTGTGTGTGTGTGTGTGTGTGTGTGTGTGTGTGTGTGTGTGTGTGTGTGTGTGTGTGTGTGTGTGTGTGTGTGTGTGTGTGTGTGTGTGTGTGTGTGTGTGTGTGTGTGTGTGTGTTTATGTGTGTGCGTGCGTGTTGGCATTTACCATTATTGTTCAGAAAATGCTACATTCAGCGAGGAATTCGCTACATCTTGTCGGTGACTTAGAGATCACTACTATCACCAACAGTTAGCAGTGGTCCTATCAGTTCGCAATATCTCTAAATACGTTTGTCATTACGTATGGGGTGTAGTTTTGTTGTCACTACGTATCGCGAGGAAAATAAATTACTACAGAGGCACCACCTTGTGAGTGAAACTAACGCTGATGCTATTTGGCGTTGATAGTAATTTTTAGATTATAAAAGTCGTACCTATCATACCACATGTAACTGAACCAATACTAAATGTAGAAACTTTTCCAATGTCTCGAACTGACGAGTCTACCCCAATGCGCTCGTGACAAATCAACTCAGTTGTCGTCAATTAGATCCCCTTTTCTCCATAACGAGTAGTCGTATAAATATGCTCTTATCTTCGATGAAGATATCTAACAACAGACAACAAGATCTACTTCATAATGTCAATTGCTTCTGGATTCGCATACTGCTGATCCAAAGAGATAATTTGCTTAAATTGCTTGTCATTATAACATTATGGATCCTTATAATCATAAGTACGTTCTAAATGTATCCAGGCCCGTTCACGTGAACCACATTTTTGTGAACCCCCTTCTCAAATCTTCAAAAAATGTGAGGCCATAATCAGACATCTTGATAGTTCCTGTTTCTCGTAAGCTCGAACCGAACCGGTTTTTTTCAAACATTACCCAACATGGCAAGACATCCAGAAATTGAATTTACTTCAACATGTGTTAAAAAGAGAAACTTTGATCATTGTCGAATGAAAGAAACTTGGTTATGTGGAGTTTGTTTGTCCCCAATGCGATGTGTGAAAGGGCAGTACCGTAGGAAATCACTTCAAAGGAACTTTGTATTTGTTTAGCCATGTAGCAGGACTTGCATGCTGTCCCGCTGTCCTGTTACGTAACAGCCCATCATAGCAAATACACAAGACTGCATTGTGAAAATTGGATTCCCCTTCCGTTGTTGAAACGCTGGCTACGTGTATAGCATAATTCGCAGTTAGATTGTGTTTTCACCTACCTCATTAGCCTGTTCCGGTTTTAGTCCAAGGTCGTAGTAAATAATGCGATGTCCGGGCATGTATTTCTGCACAGAGAAGATCATGTCCTTGGTCTCAGTAAAGTGGTCACTTGAAGCTGCCGTGACGACGATTACTTCGTCAGCGTTAGCCCGCGTTAGTGTCGTGAACGAATCGGGTAACAAGTGTAAAGACTGGACTGTCTTGAGAGAAACATCGAACGGCTTTCCCACAGCTGACGAGGCGGGTGAACGGTACGTGAACGGGGGCGTCAACTGTATTTGTTTGGATGTCGAACTTTTTTCAGCGTACTGTACTTGTCCTGAGGTCAATCTTGTCACAGCATCCTGCAAGTAAACGTTCTAAAAAGCAACATTTCTGTAGCGGCCTTCTTCAACAGATTGAAGTTACGGTAGTGTCGCATGACCTATGTCATGTAATACGAGCAGGAGCAGGCTGGTGGGAGTTTCTGGCCAACACTTCTGTTCACTGAAGACTTCCCCCTATGTGTGAGTGTGTGTGTATGCGTGTGTGTGTGTATGTGTGTGTGTGTGTGTGTGCGTGTGTGTGTGCGTGTGTGTGTGTGTGAGTGTGTATGTTTATGTTTATGTGTGTGTGTTTGTGTGTGTGTGTGTGTGTGTGTGTGTGTGTGTGTGTGTGTGTGTGTGTGTGTGTGTGTGTGTGTGTGTGTGTGTGTGTGTGTGTGTGTGTGTGTGGATATGTGTATGCGTGTATGAGTGTATGCGCGCATGTATTCATGCATGCATGTATGCATGTATGCATGTATGCTTGCATTTTTTTATTGCAAGCGTTCAAGGTGGTACAGAGGCTGATGTTACAGCAAGAATGGGCAAGGCACGGACAGCATTCCTGATACTAAAGAACATCTGGAATATAAAAAAAAAAAAAAATTAAAAAGGATTTTTAAAACTCCAACATAAAATCAGTATTGTTGTATGGCTATGAAACATGGTGACAAACAAAACAATATTAAGCACATTCCAGACCTTCGTTAACTGATGTCTGCAAAGAATGCTACACATAAAATGGCTAAACAAAATCAGAAACGAGGAGCTATCGGAAAAGACTAGCCAAGAACCCGTCGCCAAGGAGATCCTGAGGAGAAAGTGGGGTTGGATTTGATACACAATGAGAAATCCAACCAAAACCACCAAGACAGTCTCTGACGTGGAATCATCAAGGAAAAAGAAGGCGGGGAAGGCCAACAAACACCAGGCAAAGGGACACGGCTGCAGAAGTAAAGAGGAGTGGCCACACCTGGAAAGACATAGATAAGATTGCCCAAAGTCGTGGACGCTAGAGAGTCGTCGTCGATGGCTTATGCTCATCATGGTGCAAAGGGCATAAGTAAATAATTCTACCTGGAATCTATGCCACGTGAATTAAAACATTCCTCAGCGGGAAATGGGATACCTTGTCGAGGAATCACAGAGCCAACTATGTCAGTCTACAAAATCAATATGATCGCTGCATTAATTGTGACCAAAATAGTTGTTCTGAAAATAGAGTAAGCCTTGTCAGAGGCCGAAACCGGCGTAAATAAACCATTATTATTATTATTATTATGGGTGTTGTCGTGACAGACTCCATTAGACATTTCGTCTACATGGCCAACTTAGACAAATGCATGTCCATAGTTTTGTTTATAAATGACAAAGTTGGAGTTGGGTTGATTTGGTATGTCTGCATTCTTAATAAAACAACCACTGAAACAATCAGGTGTGTGTGAAGAATGGCTATTCTCTCGTTTGATTGCACACAGGGTACGTAGCGTAACACCAGCCACGTTACTACGGGAAGACGCTACTTAAATGACAATTGTTCATTCAATTACCGGAAATGAGTTTCGATATTACGTAACCAGCTTCGTGAGAGCATTAAAGCACCTAAAAATCTCAGCACATTTAAGAAACACCTAAAAACATATCTTTTTAAATTATAATTGTTTACCGTGACTGCACCAATTTAACTGTTTTCTGTTTTTATTGCTGTGATATTTAAGCACACACATACTATTATGTTATCCTATATATATATATATATATATATACATATATAGAATAATATATATATATATATATATATATATATATATACATATATATAATAATTATATATATATATATATATAGGATAACATAATATTATATATATATATACATATATATATATGTATATACTATTTTATAATACTATATTATCATATATATATATATATATATATATATATACCTTCTTATTCTCATTTCATCCCATATACCTATTTGATAATTATGTTCTAATTTGCACTATGCTCACCTTGCTCACCTTGACGGCCTTATCCTTATCAACAAGGGTTCGGCCTAGTCCTCCTCCTCCACTCCATGCGACCTAGGGCCATATCCACTGCAACACCTGCGTCCCTCATGTCCTCTTTGATTTGTTGTTTCCACGTCTTCCTTGGGCGTCCTCGTCTTCTGACACCTGGTAGCGCTAAGCTCAGCATACTGCGGATGACATTGTTCTCATCTCGTCGTTGCACATGGCCGAACCATCGTAGACGGCCACTTCGCATGACCTCATCGATTGGCGGGGGGGTTCAGTACCTGTCCTGTTTCTTCATTTCGGATGTGATCCAATCTTGATACTCCGAGGATCCCGCGAAGCATCCTCATCTCTGTGGTGGCAACTTTCCTATTGTTGTTGGTCTTCATTGCCCAACATTCACTCCCATACGTTATGGTGGGTCTGATGATGACCTTCGATTTGAATCTTAGGGGCATCTTCTTATCGTATAGGACCCCGGTCAGTTTCCGCCACCTCGACCACGCGGCTTGCACGCGTGGGTCCACGTCTCTGTCGATTGGTCCATCTTTATATATTACTGATCCCAGGTACTTGAAATGATTTACATTCCTCAGGGCTTCTCCGTTCAGTTGTATATGTTTGGCGGTCTCCCTTGTTGTCAGATATTCTGTTTTGGCCACGTTAATCTTCAGACCATTGTCCGTCAGAACTTTGATCCACCGTTGAAGTTTATCTTGGGCACCCACCACGGCCGGGTCGTTGATTACCAGGTCGTCTGCGTGGAGTAATTCCCATGGTGGCTTAGAGCACACTTCCTGAGATACCGTGCCAACCAGCATGATGAATAGGAACAGGCTAAACGCTGAACCTTAGTGAAGGTCAATGCCGACTTCTAATTTGTCGCTGGTTCTTCGCTTTGATTTCACACACGTGGTAGCGCTTTGGTACATGTCCTGCACTATTCTTATATGGACTTCCGAGATGTTCTGCTTCCTCGTGCATCTCCATAGTACTTCGCGAGGTACGGTGTCGTACGTCTTTTGATGATCGACGAACACCATGTCTAGAGGCTTATTGTTCTCTCGGTACTTCTCACTGTGCATTATGTTATTAGACTTTCTTAGACAGTGCTGATTATGACGCTTAATTGTCATTTTGTATTTGAGTTACATTTAATATCCTTAACATTATCTCCAACTCGCTGCGCATTTTTTATGGCAATAATTATAATATATAATTATAGGTGGTTCTCGTAACAAGCCACTTGGGGTTTCTAGAGAATCTCATGGATTACTGTGCAACAAAGTATGTTCTTATATGTAATAAGTACGAATAACTTTGTGATTGTGTAACCAATTTCATATATTCATTGATATGTTCGTGGTTTTCACCACACATACGTTTCTAACACGATTTCAAACATTTCTTTTAATACCATCCTCACCAAAACTAGCCCTGGCAGACCTCCTACGCGAAATGTGGAAGTTAGCTGAGTCAAACTAGTAATTGACTACGCCAGTCGCGACTGCGTAGTAGCATAACATTCTGCAGTTGTAAAACAATGCAGTTCCGGCCCTTCTATGCCCATGTCCGAAAATATAAGTTCGCTGTGTAAGGGAATAGTCTGCCCTATTCTAAAATGTATGCTTAATATTGTACTTAAATGACCCAAACTAGGTTCATCCTAATGACCCTAAGTCCCAAACCTATGTCTCAATACAGGGGAGTGCCTACGCGATGGATGCTGCAAATAATATAGGCCAGTTAAGTAAAAGATTGCAAAAATATGAATCTAAACGTTATTATGAATATTGGCGACGGCGTGGGTGTAAAATTATTAGAATGTTGCTCATCTTAAATATTTGGAAGAAGGATATATGTGGAAATGTGTATGCTAGGTAACTAAGGTGTTGTCAGTTAAATATTCAACACAAAGTTTCCACAAACTACTGAAACACATATTTTGTGCTAAAATGAATGATGTTTCGGAGGAGAATATTTCCTTACACAGTGAACTTTCATTTCCAGACATGCGCATTAAGGGCCGGAACTGCAGAATTTTTAGCGGCAGGATTTTTCGTTACAGCGTCACCCGTGAGAACAGCGCAAATACCCGCCCCAATTCGAAGACGGTTAAATGTCTTCTGGGAATCCCAATATATAATGACCCGTTCGCCCATTAGTACGAGCAGCTGAACGGTATTGTGTATTCGAGTAATTGCTTCTACTTCCTAAACATTGCAGGTAGCACGAGCCACGGTTGGTTAAAATTAGTTTTATTATGACCACCTGACCTGCCGCCAACCATTGATGTAGTGAGCGATTTCATAGGCTGAGCTTAAATTGAGAGTTTCGCAAAGCGACAAGCCTGGAGGTACTGCTGGCTGGCACTGACGTAATCAGCAGCAGCGACCCCTGGCGCGCGAGGATGTTTAATATAAATAAAATAATAACAGTATAAATAATGTGTGCATAAACAAAACAAAACTATTATGATTGACTATTATCATTGTGCGTTGCTATTTTTGTATTATATGTTAATCCGCTTTCAAGAAGTCCAAATAACGGCTATATATATATATATATATATATATATATATATGTCGCAAACGATCTGTGGTTCATTGGTTGTCAACAAAGATGGACCGAAACTTGGCCCTAATCCGCAGTTTGCCGAAATGTCTGACACCCAGAGCCAGTATATGTAATGAAGTAGATTTACTTCGTTACTTTACTTGAGCAGAACAATTCACTTTATTTGAGTAACGACCAACAAAGTACATTTTGGAAGTACTTTTATATGTAACGAAGTACGCATAATTTATGTTTTTTTCTAGATGTAAGTATTCATGGTATCTGTGTTAAATTATGGAAGCTCCTAAAATAAAATGTTTTCAACGAACGATCTGTGTAGAAAGCCTTGGACTGCTTGCCGCGGCCACACATATATTCATAATATATACCAGCGGCAACAACACACAGAAGTATCTTCTTGTTTGTATATTCACTACAGTTTACCAGAATGATCACCAGGTGGCGTGCAATTTGCAAATAATTTGCCGAGCCAATTACATTATTCAACGCTGTTTTATCATCAATGTTCAAGATGTAGTTCATAAACGGAAACAACGTTAAAGTAATTAGTCTTGTTGTTTGCACCAACGTATCATATACATTTAACGTACAAGACATCGCCATCGAGCGACAGAGAGGATGCACCGGTAACGCAGTGTTATTCCTATATAATTACGTTTGCCTTAATTTTTGATACCTTGATGTATTCTTTCCATCAGTCTATATTGTTTCAAGCATAAAATGTTTTACAATATTGCATTGTATTGAGGCCTAAACAGTGTTCTGCTTCGCATTAACATGCGACGTTATATCGCTAATGTCAAGCGCGGTCTGTGTTAACTTAACCCCACAACAACACAAATTGACTGGGAGCAAGAAATTAATAGTTGAACAGCTGTGATTAAACGTACAGGAAAGTTGAAGATTTATGTTTTTGATTGATATTTTGGCATCTATGCTACTCGCTGTTTTGTTAGAAGTAACCTTATTTGGTCACGACTCAAATAATGTTCCATATAAGATTTGTTTGGTTTACACGCTATATTTTCTTGCCGATGCTATGTTTTTATTTGCACCCCAACAGCTGACGGCTAGAATAACCCATCATGGCGACTGTCACAGATCACTGAAAATGGCACCAATTCTACACAACAATGTCTTATAAAATCAACAAGAATCCGTTAAAATACAAACGTCCAGGCTGTAGCAGTTGACGTTGCAATAATCCTCATATGTTCACAATAAACTTTGATGTAAAATGAAAATACTATACATTTTAAAACTTACAATAATACCGATAATACCAGGACAACGTTACACGTAGCAGCACAAGCGCACACATTATACTGACATACTTGTACACAATGCACTATTACTCAAGCACTACACTTACTTGACTTAGTGCTTTTGCCGGGTATCCAGCGTAGAGTATTACTCAAGAATACAATAAATGTATTTATACCGGGTCAACAGGGCGAAACCCGTTGATAAGACTTACCTTCGACGGTATTCTGTCTCTCCCGTGCGCAATGTACAAGACAGTGACAATGACGGCGGAACTTGCCAAAATTTTCACAACACGTTTCCATGTTCGAGACTGTATAATTGCGTTGATCATAGTCAAGAACACAAACTTTCAACAGATCCACAAACAAGTGTGCCACATGCAGAAACACAGAGTGAAATATCCGACTTTAAACGCCAACAGTAGTTTAATAACAAATAAACACAACGTATTCTTACGACGAGGCAGCTACTTATACACACATTTCAGCTCGTCGAATAATCGTGCCCGAACATTGAGTTTGAAAACAGTGTTGCCACCTCTCGAGCTGTGTGCAGCGAGGCGTGACGAAGTAGCATTTGTGTTCTGTCCTTAAAGCGGAGCCGGTGTTTCACTGCCAGTCATTGTAGTTCTTAGTAGGTCTTAGACCGAGTATTCAAAACAGCTTAATCTTGGGCTAACGCAGGAGTTTGTGGTGTTTGTGCACATGCGCTGTAGGTTGCATAAATTAATACATTATTTAAAGGCAGTTAAGGTGATTGGGTGTGCTGAATGGAAATCAAATTAAATCAAATCAATTTTTTGTATACACCTCATATCTTTACAAAGCAGATTCAGGGATGTTTACAAACTAAAACATGATGTAAGAATACATTACGTTGTCGTTATGATATTATAATACATGAGTTACATGTGCTAACACAACTACACATTTCGATTATTATGTGGGCCATATATAACATTAAGTTGTACATGTATGAATTTAGAAATACAATAAATTACGAAAAAGCCTGATTAAAGATAAATGTTTTCAGGTCTCTCCTAAACCGCCCAGAGTCACGTTGGCTTCTTAGCTCTAGTGGAAGAAGTTCCAGAGAGTGGGACCTGCACATGAAAATGCGCGTCGGCCGTACCGTTCCAGGTTAACTCTAGGAACAACTACGAGAAACTGGTCGGCTGAGCGAAGAGTACGACAGGGAACTTATGCACATATACGGTCAGCAAGGTACTGTGGAGTGTTTTCATACGCAGCGCCGTGCACCAAGGTCAACAGTTTAAATTGAATTCGCTGCACCACAGGTAGCCAATGCAGCTGTCGTAGTGCCGCCATCATGCTGTGTTGGTCACACAGAGGACGACACGCGCAGCTGATCTACTACTTGCATCTATGCTACTTGCTGTTTTGTTAGAAGTAGCCTTATTTGGTCACGACACAAATAATGTTCCATATAAGATTTGTTTGGTTTACACGCTATATTTTCTTGCCGATGCTATGTTTTATTTGCACCCCAACAGCTGACGGCTAGAATAACCCATCATGGCGACTGTCACAGATCACTGAAAATGGCACCAATTCTACACAACAATGTCTTATAAAATCAACAAGAATCCGTTAAAATACAAACGTCCAGGCTGTAGCAGTTGACGTTGCAATAATCCTCATATGTTCACAATAAACTTTGATGTAAAATTAAAATACTATACAGTTTAAAACTTACAATAATACCGATAATACCAGGACAACGTTACACGTAGCAGCACAAGCGCACACATTATACTGACATACTTGTACACAATGCACTATTACTCAAGCACTACACTTACTTGACTTAGTGCTTTTGCCGGGTATCCAACGTAGAGTATTACTCAAGAATACAATAAATGTATTTATACCGGGTCAACAGGGCGAAACCCGTTGATAAGACTTACCTTCGACGGTATTCTGTCTCTCCCGTGCGCAATGTACAAAACAGTGACAATGACGGCGGAACTTGCCAAAATTTTCACAACACGTTTCCATGTTCGAGACTGTATAATTGCGTTGATCATAGTCAAGAACACAAACTTTCAACAGATCCACAAACAAGTGTGCCACATGCAGAAACACAGAGTGAAATATTCGACCTTAAACGCCAACAGTAGTTTAATAACAAATAAACACAACGTATTCTTACGACGAGGCAGCTACTTATACACACATTTCAGCTCGTCGAATAATCGTGCCCGAACATTGAGTTTGAAAACAGTGTTGCCACCTCTCGAGCAGTGTGCAGCGAGGCGTGACGAAGTAGCATTTGTGTGCTGTCCTTAAAGCGGAGCCGGTGTTTCACTGGCAGTCATTGTAGTTCTTAGTAGGTCTTAGACCGGGTATTCAAAACAGCCTAATCTTGGGCTAACGCAGGAGTTTGTGGTGTTTGTGCACATGCGCTGTAGGTTGCATAAATTAATACATTATTTAAAGGCAGTTAAGGTGATTGGGTGTGCTGAATGGAAATCAAATTAAATCAAATCAATTTTTTGTATACACCGCATATCTCTACAAAGCAGATTCAGGGATGTTTACAAACTAAAACATGATGTAAGAATACATTACGTTGTCGTTATGATATTATAATACATGAGTTACATGTGCTAACACAACTACACATTTCGATTATTATGTGGGCCATATATAACATTAAGTTGTACATGTATGAATTTAGAAATACAATAAATTACGAAAAAGCCTGATTAAAGATAAATGTTTTCAGGTCTCTCCTAAAACGCCCAGAGTCACGTTGGCTTCTTAGCTCTAGTGGAAGAAGTTCCAGAGAGTGGGACCTGCACATGAAAATGCGCGTCGGCCGTACCGTTCCAGGTTAACTCTAGGAACAACTACGAGAAACTGGTCGGCTGAGCGAAGAGTACGACAGGGAACATATGCACATATACGGTCAGCAAGGTACTGTGGAGTGTTTTCATACGCAGCGCCGTGCACCAAGGTCAACAGTTTAAATTGAATTCGCTGCACCACAGGTAGCCAATGCAGCTGTCGTAGTGCCGCCATCATGCTGTGTTGGTCACACAGAGGACGACACGCGCAGCTGATCGCTGGACCATCTCTAGTCGGGACAGGAAGGTTCCAGTAATGCCGTACAGGGCCGCGTTTCCGAAGTCGAGTCGCGACGTGACTAGCGCGTCTACAAGCGACTTGCACGCTGAAAGCGGGAGAGATGATCGTATTTGCGCTCTGCCACGTAGTTGGACGTAGGCAGCCTGACAGGTACGGCTAATGTGTGCGGCCATCGACATCGTGGAGTCGAGCTGTACTCCAAGGTCACGTATGTTGGCGGAAGTGCTGACGTTGCAACCGCAGATGTCGAAGGGAAGAGGCGGTGGCTGTGGAACACGGTTGTTTGGTTCTGCAAACAGCATCGCCTCTGTCTTCGCCTCGTTCAAAAGCAGGTAGCGCGACGCTAGCCATGCTTTCACGTCAGTCACACAACGGGATATCCGGTCGGCGGCAGACGCAGAATCGTTTCGCGGAAAATCAACGTAGAGTTGGGTGTCATCAGAGTAGACATGGTAGCGAACACCGTGCTTCTCGAATACGTCGGAAAGACCAGCACACGATATTGACACATAAGCTGATGCAGTTAGAATGTGTGATGTACTTAGTACGTATGACTTAACACAGCATGTTACGGTTCGAACGCAGGCATCTGGTAGCACGCTAGATTTAATTATTACTAGGTATAATCGTGAACTTCTGCTTAGTTACCCCGTGGCTGATTACATGTTGTCGGATCATATGTCTGTGTGTTATAGAGTAAACATGCCCAGACCTCCCTTAGAGACACGTACGATATCATACAGGAAACTGAAACAAATCGATAATAGTGCTTTTAGTAATGACCTGAAGGATATCACTATTAAATATAACGGATATCAATCAGCTAGTTGGTGACTACAATAGGGAACTGAGACAGTTGTTGGATAGGCATGCACCCATCAAATCCAAAACTATTGTTGTGAGGCCATCGGTACCACGGTTCGACGATGAACTCATATCTCTAAAGTCGCAGAGACGGAAAACTGAATTAATCTGGACGCGGGATAAAAATCATGAAACTCTGCTGTCATTCCACCGGAACAAATACGTCAATGCACTGAATACCAAACGAACTGACCATCTCTCTAACTTAATTGTAGAAGCTAATGGTGATTCGAAGAAATTATTTTCCCTCATAAACACCCTGTGTGGTAAGAAGCAAAGTACTCCATTACCTGATCATGATTCTGTGGAAAACCTTGTAAGTGAATTTAGCAACTTTTTAATGATAAAACAGATGCTATCCGAACGAACATTGGTGTTACCGAATCACCATATATACAATTCAGAGAGGGTGTGTGTGCTAACTTAGATACATTTGCGGTGGTCTCCGAAGATGATGTGCGCAAGTTGGTTATGAAATCTAAAACAACTAGCTGTGCTCTTGACAACATGCCAACCAAATTGGTTAAAGAGTATATGGAGGAATTACAGCCACTCCTCACGCACATCATCAATCTCTCTATTGTTACTGGGGAAATCCCACACGAGTGGAAGACTGCACTTGTTGTGCAGCTGCTTAAAAAACAGGATTGGATCCTATTCCAAAAAGACTGTCGTCCTGTATCGAATCTCCAGTATGTGTCAAAACTAACTGAGCGAGCTGTTGTAAACCAACTTTGTCTTCACTCAAACTGTGGATTTCCTTTGCCACCTTGTCAGTCTGCTTATAGAGCAGGGCATTCTGCAGAAACCGCTCTAGGTAAGGTCCAGTCTGACAACTGGTTTTAATTGACTTGTCGTCGGCTTTTGATACTGTGGACCACAACATTTGGTTAAATATCATGAATCACTCTTTTGGAGTATCAGGCACAGCTCTAAATTGGTTTTCCTCTTTTCTCCAATCGAGGTCGCAGCGTATTTCTATCAATGGTACTCTGAGCAGTTTAAACTTGATCAGGGAGTACCGCAAGGCTCATGCTTAGGCCCTGTTGAATTCATAGAGTACTCTAGCCCTGTTTTCTCTGTCATTGATCAGCATGGGAAGCTAGGGCATGCCTACCCGATGATCATCAGGTTTACTGTGGTTTCTATCCTGATTCTATGGACAGTAACCGTGAGTCCATGGAAAGATGCATCAGAGACATCAATAGCTGGATGCAAGGCATGAAACTCAAAATGAATAACTCCAAGACTGAATACATTTTAATTGGCACTCCGCAACAACTAGCAAAATGCACCAACACGGCCAATAACATCGGGGGCTATGAGGTACAGGCACTGAATTGTGTGCGAAATTTGGGCGCTTATTTTGATAAACACATGTCTATGGAAGAACATGTCAAGTTCAAATGTCGGGCAGCTTATGCATAACTTTATAGCATCGGAAAAATCTTAAAATATCTTGATCAACAGAGTATAGAGAAACTGATACATGCTCTGGTCCACAGCCATATTGACTACTGTAATGCCCGTTTGATCGGCTCATCAAAATACCTTATACGGAAATTACAACTGGTTCAAAACACCGCAGCCAGAGTGTTGTGCAGAATCGGCAAATATAACCATATCACTCCAGTACTAAAGACATTTACTGGTTGCCGGTGGAATTTCGCATTAAATAGAATATTTGCTTATTGACATTGAATTAATTACATGGCCATGGACCAGAATATATATCGGAAATGCTGACTCCTAGAAGCATCCATTACGGTATAAGATCGCAGGAAGATCTTAAACTTGATGTACCAAGGACAAAAAGGAAAACTCTGGGAGATCGTGCTTTTAAAATTGCTGCACCGAAATTGTGGAACTCCCTTCCCAAAGTTGTTCGCAGCTGCAACAATGTCAGTGTTTTAAGAACAAACTGAAGAATTATTAATTTTACTCATTTTATAGTTTTATCTTTTTATATCAATAATGTATTATGTTGAATACTTGTGTTGTTTTAACTTTATACTATGCCATTTATTGTACTGTACAGCGCCATAGAATATTATTGTATACATATGGTGCTATAGATAATAATAATAATAATAATAATGTATTTATTTTAGACAATCATCATGTCCATATATACAAGTACATCAATAAAAGTGTGTAAATAAATATAAAATACATCATTAAAGAACAATATGTTTAAAAATGTTTATAGAAATCAATAAACATTTACATTTTACCTAGGGGCTACATAGTGGCCACGGTTTCTTGACTGTGCTAGAAAGCCTGGCACGGGGTTGATCTTGATAATGTTATTTAACATTTTATAAAATGTCATGGCTTGTTTAATAATGCGTTGTCTTTCAAGAGTTGGCCATCCAATGGTGGTTACTAGGTCTGCTGAGTTAGTTTGGCGTGTATGATCATTTTTAACAAATCTGGCATTTTTTCAAGGTACTTAATTTGGGTGGCAGTGTGTTGGTTCCAAGTGGAAGATGCATACTCGAGTTTTGACCGGATTAGCATGTTATAAGCCATTTCTTTGACTATGTGTTTGCAAGAGCCTAGAGTTCTTTTAATCATGCCTAGGACTTTTGAGGATTTGGAAACTATATCGGTGATGTGACTTGCCCAGGTTAATTTTGATTCTCATTTTATTCTGATATGCAGATGGCTGGATAATGTAGCTAGTGGCATGCCGAAGAGTGAATATGAGTGTAATCTGGGTTTAGGTTTGTTTGTTATTAGGAGGTGGATACATTTAGAAATGTTCAGTTCCATTTGCCATTTGTCAGACCATGTTTGGAGTTGGATCAGGTCAGTTTGAAGAATGTATTGGTTGGTTTCGGAGGTGATTTTACGATATATAATGCTGTCGTCTGCAAAGAGGCGTATGGGAGATTGGATGTTTTCGTTTATGTCATTTATGTACAGTAAGAAGAGGACTGTTCCTAGGACTGAGCCTTGTGGAACACCAGATGTAACATATGTGGTGTCCGACAGAACTCCATTTATTGAGACTCTCTGTTCACGTTTTGACAGAAATTATTTGATCCAGTTTTGTGTATTTCCAGTTATTCCGTAGGCTAGTTTGTGTAGGAGACGTTTGTGGAGGACTTAGTCAAAAGCTTTGGGAAAATCAAGCGGGATTGTATATATATATGTCTTGTTGTCCACAGCAGTCATCCAGTGATGGACTGTCTTGATGAGAGAGGATGATGATGTGTTTGCTCAGGTGTTTCCACATATTACTCAGGATGATGTGTTCCATGACTTTACAGAGGATGCATGTTATGGTGATATTGGTCTGTAGTTTCTGGGGTCATACTTGTGGCTTTTTTGTGTATTGGTGTTACTAGTGCTTGGAGCCAGTCATCGGGAGTTTGCATGTGTTGTATGACTGTAGGAAGATGTGTGTGATAATGGGAGCTATTTCCTCTGCAGTTTCTTTAAGAACTCTGGCTGGGAGTTCATCTGGGCCAGTAGCTTTGTTTTGGTTTAGATTTTTCAGTTGCTTTATTACTCCAGCTATCCCGATTTCAAGAGTGAACATATTATGGTAAGAGGAAGGTGCTTGTTGTGGGATAGGGTATATTTATTGGGTGGACACGGAACTAAATTGGTTGTTCAGTGCATTTGCTTTGTTGTGATCATTGATGATTGGTTGTTCGTTTACATGCAGTGTGGGAATGCTTATGTTTTCTCGTTTGTTTGCATTGATGAATGACCAGTATTATTTAGGGTTTGTTTAAGCTATCTCCAATGTTCTTGTTTAGGTAATCTTTGTAAGATTTGGCTGCAGCCTTAGTGGCTTGCCTTCTGAATTCTTTTAACTTTTCCCAGTCGCTATTACGTTCAATTTATTTTGTTTTTTTTGTGGCTTTGCTGCGTTTCCGTTGCATTCTTACTATTTTCCGTGTTATCCAGTGGACGAGGGTTTTTGCTTTGGTGTTGCGACAAGGGATGGTATTGTTGATCAGTGTGGCAAGTTGTTTCCGAAAAAGATCCAGTTTGTGATATTGTCTCGTGAATTGTGGTCCATGTCAAAGTATTATGTTGTTAATTAGATTATGCCGTCTTTACAATTGTCCCAGTCTGCGGATTTGTATTTAAATACTTTGGGTGGTGTTTGACACTGTTGCGAACTGGGTTTATGTTGACACTGAAGGATACGGCTTCGTGATCACTCGTGCCGGGAGTGGTTTGAGTGTTGACGATTATGGACGTATTTGAGGTGAGTATTAGGTCGAGGATGTTACCAGAATTGATTCCTGTGGGGTCACTCACCATGTCTTGCAATCCAAATTCTGTCATTGTCATTAGTAGTTTGTTGTGTTTGCTGGCAGTTCTACAGCGTGTTGTTTGTTGGTTGCGCCACTTGATATCAGGAAGGTTTAAATATCCTGGTATGACTACGTTGGGGGGAGTTTTTTGATATGTATTGGTTTGTCAAAGATTCATGGAGAACTTCGAGAGATTGGAGGTGGTCACTGGGTCACGTTACACAGGCGTTATATGTTAGCTCTTGCGCGGCCTGGTGATTAGGCGAGCATTGCAGATCTGCATATGCTGCTATCGGTCAACTAGTACCTGCGGTAATCCTTGAAGCAGCGCATAGTCCAGGCGAGATGTTACCAGTGCCTGGACTAGAATCTTACAGGCGTCATTTGTGATGTATTGCCTGACTTTGCCAATATTTCGGATGTGGTAGAAACAGGACTTGGAGATCGCATTCACCTGTTTCTCCATTGTCAAGCCGCTGTCCATAATAGAGAGTTTCTGCAAGCATATCGACCTCGATTCCCTTCCCTATCCCTAACGCGCTGTGCGCACTACGTCATCGCTTGTTATATTTATGCGATCGGTTAAGTGTCGATCGGATAGGTAAATTCGTAACCGGCAGGGGTGATCGGTAAGCGCAATCCCTATCCATTTTACGTTCAAATTATGGATGAATCAAAGTAAACAATGTGACAGCATTGTACATACAACTGTTTTTGACTGATTAGCCGCCTAGTTTTAATTGCAGATGTGTTTAAAGCATCAGAAAAAATGATTTTTTAAGACCTGTTTCAGCATGGAATACATAACGGTACGGACACAAATCGTGCGTGCAATCGTTTTTGTTGTTTTCACAAAAAATATAAAATTCTTCCTTAAGATATCTATGTGCTAAATCTCTAACACATATTCCGTTAAATTTATTCAAATAAACTGTTAGAAAAGTTGTCTTGGGTGAAGTACTTACGAATATAAACAGGCAAATAAAAATCTTGTAAAAGGCGCTAAAAATCGCGCATCCTATCTTTGCTGTGATGAGCTTTTGTACATAATTCCAAAATGATTTAGATGCATTATGGTCAGTCCATTTGAGCTTGTGATTACGACCACATATCCAGCTGAAAAAGGCATAAATGTACGATACGTTGGCGAGTGAAACGCCGTGATGCAGACACTCCTGACGGTTACACCGATTGCGGAGCGCGTTATTGATAGGGAAGGGAATCGAGATCGGTATGCTTGCAGACACTCTCTAATAACTCCACGATTTCTCACGGATTGTACTGCGTGTAGTAGTCTGCCTCCGATCACGAGGGACAGTATGTGCGTTAAACGAAGTTGAAGGGTCGACCGAGACACATTGCGTTCTGCCTCTAATGTAGGATCGCATCCAATCCAGGGCTTCAGCAGTCACGTCAAATGAGTGTTGAAAACGCTTTAGCATTATGCCATGGGCGATGACATCAAACGCACTGGACAGATCCAGCATGATCAAGATAACTACACATTTTTTTATCAAGAGCTTCTGCGATGTCGTTCTGGACTTTCACTAGAGCTGTCTTGGTTGAGTAATTATGCGGCACGCAGATTGGTGAATATCGTGTAAATTGTTGATGTCCAGGTGATCTTTCAAACGGTGTTCAACCACTTTCTCGAGACGGTTCGACACGTATGGTAAGTTTGACACAGGCCGATAATTATTCAAAACTTCCTTATCGAGGCCCGGCCTTTTAACCAATGATCTCACAGCTGCACGTTTGAAACTCACGGGTACCACTGACGTTGCCAACGATTTGTTGATAATTGCTGTAATCAGCGGCATGATCCAGTCACTGCCTTAAATGCCACGTAGGAATCGGGTCTAAACCATTGGGCGAATTTGTGATTATTCTCTTCACCTCATCATGGGTGACTGGCAGAAACCTTTGAAGCGGGATTCCGTCAAACATGACGTCATCGTGCAATGCTGTTTCGTTGATGTCACTTGGGTTGTCGATATCGATGTTACTTCGGATAGTAACGTCTTTATCCAAATAAAAGTCACCGAAAGTAGTCGCTAACTGTTCTGCCGATTCATGAATTGGTAAGATTACATGTTCCGTGTCACACATCAAGCGTCTTGTTAATTTGAACAATATCGTTAATTTGAACAGAATCTTTGCCGCAGTCTCTGATCTATGCAGAAAAGAACGATTTCTTCGCACTGATCATCAGTTTGTTAACTGCATTGCATTGCTCCCTGAACAGCTGCCGATGAACGGTGAGTTTGGTTCGCCGCCATACCCTCTCTGCTCGCCTGCGCGCGTGTATGGCGTGTCTCAGTTCATCTGAATACCATTGCTCGTTTGGTCTCAGTGTTAACAACTTTCTTTGGACGGGAGCGATATCGTTGAGTTGGACATTTTAATAATTGTTTTGAACGTTTTTATTATGGAGACATTTTATTTATTCATTTATTTACATATGACACAAGCGAAACAGACGCGAACCATATCACGTCTGCCATGCGTGACCTGCTACAACAGTGACTTAAGAACATTGTCATATACAAGCCCGGGCCTGTGTACCCGACTGCCGTCAGATGCCACAAACCCAATCGGTGGTATAATAGTGACATTGATGATGCGAGAAAACAACGGCGTAGGAGAGACCGGGGCTAGTTGTAACACGGGTAAGTTGTAACAGAGGGCCTGCAGACAAAACTGCAAATGCAAATTAATCAGCAAATTGGCCGCATATTCATCAATATATTTGAGCATGTCACGTGTAATATCACGTGAATTCATCGACACGCCATCGAGTTACGCCATCTTAAAGAAAAAAGGCACTGTTCCCGACTTCCTCTATACCTTCATGTTAAGAGTGTGTGAATCCAAAATTCCTGTTTTACAGCTTCATCGTTGATAGATGTCGTTAATAGTATAATGTTGCAACTCTTACATAAACCATTAGACATGATTTGAAGTATTTTTCTTCATAATCGCGTGTTTTGTGAGCGAGACGATATCGGGGCAAGTTGTATCATTAATCTCGGGGCAAATTGTAACAATGTTACAACGTGCCCCACCTGTTGCCCCACAGACTTTTGTTTTCGTGTATCATATACGTTGTGTTATTGTTATGTTGATAAATATATTATCTTTTTTTACTATTGGGAGATGGTGCTATTTAGATCAAACAAACCAATTAAGAATTAAAGTATACTTAGGTCTCTGATTATCTAGTTATTGAACATCAGTTGTAATGACAGTTGCAAAAAACAGAAGATTTGCACTAGGTCGTGAAGATATTGTGATGTTTACACAGTTGATTATACATATTTGTGATTAACGATCTAGACCGTTACTGCGTTAAGCTACATTTTACATGTCTATAGATTATTATAGTAATACTCTACTCACGTTCCATGGTACTCTTAAGTGAGATACGATGATACACTATATACGGAAATCGGAGCCTGGGTGCTGACGAATCTATTTGAGGAAGCTGCGTCGCAGTGTCTTTATGCCTACATAGACTAGACCGACCAGTATCTACGTGTACGCACGTTGGTCAGCAAGAATAAGCTAAATGATAATGTGTGCCGCACTTTTAGGATTAAAAATTATAAAATGGCAATTTTAATACATTTATAATTGCTATAAAATAAATAAAACTCATATGACCTGGCATGCACTGTTTAAAATATGCTGACGATGTTGTGTTAATTATTTAAGGTACAGCAGCAAGCGAAAGCTGTCACTCGCGAACGGCAAAGGCAAAGCGCATGTCAAGAGTGGAGTGGTTTTGCATGGTATGTGACAAAAATTACACCGACAGCAGGTCGCACGAGCGATGGATTCAATGCCAATTGTACCTCAAATGGGCACACATTGAGGGCACTACAGGTGACGACATTTATCTGTGTCACCTGTGCGAATCTGAGCGCGAGTAGGCCTAATTGCCTACATATTCACAATAACTGTTAAATCAGATGACGTTTTTAGATATGCGACTACTGCATTGTCTGTTTGAGCAATTACAAGTTATAATCTAGACGTTTTTGTAATTGCATTGATTATGTTATTGCATGTTTTGGTAATTAAAATGGTTTGTTAAATGCGATGTTTAAAAGGTGATTTCATTACGGAACCTACTACATTATGTGCTTGTGTGCTATATCGTTATTGTTGAGTTTCAAGCTAGTCATATAGCCTAAATTATATATAATTTTATAGAGAATAATTAATAAGGTTTATATTGTTTTACAATTTGCCCTAATGCTAAAACATATATGTTACAATTTACTCCGTAGGTTGATACAAGTTGCCGCGTATCGGGATAAATTGTAACACTTTAGGACACGTCATATAACTCATCATACCACAAATGTGTAATAACGCAGGCAATTAGTTATGCCCTAATTATAAATATGTGTGGCCCCTTTGGCATGAAAAAGTTTCGATCTGTTAAGAAACCCACCCGCAATCCTGAAATGTGTTGTTTTTGTTACAACTAGCCCCGGTCTCCCTTAAACGGAGGTGTTCGAAACTAGAAGTCCATCGCCAAGTGTATGTTGCTGCACGCGATGAGTGCAATAACATACCTCTCACAAACACGAAGTACTACCAGGACAAGTTGCAAAGTACTGACAACAACAACTTCTTTAGAATCGGCAATTCACTCAGTGGGAAGCCACCACCTGCGTACCCAGACAATACTTTCGCATTTGGATTGCTGCAGTGCATGTCCGTCAATTTTTAAGTTAGGTTGCTGGAATTCGCAATGAGTGACATGATGCCGGAAAGCGCGTCACACCGCCGCATGAACCACGTTGCTACGTTACGTCGATAGACAGTTTCACTCCAACAGCAGGTTGTAAAGTAACAGCTATCTTCAGAAGAAAGTGTAAAATGTGCGCAATTTACCCGCTGTCCTCATTTAAAATAGACCTGAAAAGGTAGTGAGCACCAGACTGAACACTCACTTAATCAATGAATCACTGACTGACCCTTTGCAATCCACTTACAAACGAAATCAGTCAACAGAGAACGGCCGTCGTTGGGTGGTAAACAAGATTAGAACGGGTCTTGACCGTCGACAAGGCACTATCGTCATGCTCGTTGACCTTAGCACTGCTTTTGATACAATCGACCACACAGAACATTTCAATCGTCTACAACAGTGCTAAGGAATCGTATTACGCTGGGTTAAGTCGTACGTTTGTGATCGCAGCAAAGTGTGGTTGTCGGTAGCACAACTTCAAGCGAGACGACCCCACATTCTGGTGTGCCGCAAGGATCACTGTTAGAATAGTAGTGTTTTACGTACTACTTAAGTCCACTGCTGTTTTCGTTATATGTGCAGCCGATCGGTGATATCATTCGTAAACATAATTTAAAGTTTAACCATTATGCCGATGATTTACAATTGTGCTTTTTTCGTTGTATGTGCGGTCGATCGGTGATATCTTTCGTAAACATGATTTAAAGTTTAACCATTATGTGGATGATTTAAAATTGTGTTGTGCTCGTTGTATGTGCGACCGATCGGTGATGTCATGATTTATAGCACAGTAGTGCAGCGGTAAGAGCTCCGGAACCTCGACTGAGAGAACTCGGGTTCGAATCCTGTGTGGCGGTGTTGAACCTGTAACGGGCAAGTTCGTTTACACTACATTGCTTCAGTTCACTCAGCTGTATGAATGAGTACCTGGCTATAGACACTGGTGGATATTTGTGTACGAATAGCCTTCGCGCATTAATTGAAGTCGAGATGGTGTTCGATTGAACAGGT
Source organism: Paraescarpia echinospica (assembly GCA_020002185.1). NCBI lineage: Eukaryota > Metazoa > Annelida > Polychaeta > Sabellida > Siboglinidae > Paraescarpia > Paraescarpia echinospica. The sequence goes on along the minus strand of CM034544.1, from coordinate 3,186,624 downwards.
CTGCCAGGGAGTAAAGTGTAAAGCGCTTTGAGCAGTCCAGAGGACTGGATATTGCGCTGTATAAGAACTTACCTTTACTTTACTTTGACGTTATAGTTTAACCATTGCACCGATGATTTACAATTGTGCTGTTTTCGTTATATGTGCAGCCGGTCGAATATATCTTTCGTAAACATGATTTACAGCTTAACCATTATGCCGATGATTTACAATTGTGATGTCACTTTGACTTGAATGTAATTTCTCTTACGACTGTTGTGCGTTATGTTGAGGTGAGCATCGACTACATCAAACACTGGATGACTGTCAACTACTTGCTGATGAACGATGCAAAGGTATTCTCTAAATTTATTTATTCTTATATTTAGATGTTTTATTTCTACTACGTATATATTAATCAGAATATCATCCCAGAATGCACACACTCACACTTGCACATACGCACACACGCACACACACGCACACACACACACGCACAACACACGCACACAAACACTGACAAGCAAACACACACGCCCAGACACACGCCCACATATACACACACAACCACACATACGCGCACGCACACGTACACACACACACTTTTGGGAATGTTCCACTACTCTAAAATGACACGAACCTAAGATACGCTCATTAATCAGAGTAACATCCCAAAATGTAAGAAAGTTGTATGTAAAATGCCAGCTTTGGTAGCTTAAGCGATTATTTTGGCGGTCATTTTTGCGCCGATTAATAAATGGCAGCCAACCGTTTTTGTCAGTACAGCGAGTTTCGCATTATTTTGTTTTAATATAAGTATAAACGTGCCCATTGGTGAATAGTGTCGGGCGTACCGTCATTGTAACCTATAAAATACAGTAAACAAGACTATTTATGTTGGCCTCTTACGTACCACATACCTCTTGCGGATTTTATAGCATCACCTAAAATCGTTGATGACTGTATTGAAAGTGATAGATGACTAACTAGTTGGGTTGACATCCTCGTCTAGGCCAGTATGTATTTGCAAGCACTGCCAGTTCCTTCCTAAAGGCAGGCCATGCCATACGAACCACACAGGCACATTAAAGGCTTCCTCAGCTGGTTTGCCCAAGTTATAGTTTTGCTTGCGAGTTCACCAAAATTACAGACAAAAGTTGCATAAACGTCTCAACAGTTCTTACAGGATACTAGGTAGAGTTTATTTTTCGCAAAACAAATATTCTAAACATGATAAGGACAATTCGATGTGAGGAATCACATTGGAATCAGTGCGACCAGCATGTACATCTTGGTAAATGAGAACAGCCTGACGAATTTGACGAAGAATGTGCGAAAGATCAAAAGATTCCCCAATTGTGACATACAGTTATTTTGATTTTTATGTCGCTGCGCTAGGTAGAGTTTTCCTTTTAGGTCGACTGTTTCACAAAGTTTGCTCCCCGATACTTCAACCACTTGTACGCGAGACGGGAGCCAGTTCACATTTTGATCCAGGGATCGCTGCGGAGTTGAATAATCGCAACTTCACAGTTCGTAAGACAATAGGGGCATTTTCGTGTTTTGCATTTGACAAGGTTTGTGAGCAAAGCGATGCCGGCGTGAAGGCAGTGGCGCGTGTGGGTTCGCAGAAACTCCCGAGGGTATAAGATGCTCTGTCGTGGCTGGGCCGGAGATGGTGTGTGTGATTGCAGAGCTGGAAGCATCCACAGCGGGAAAGCAGAAGATGATGACTCATACGACAAGTCACCAAGCTCAGACAAAGAACTTCCAAGTGATATTTGCTCAATATGTTTCTAGTTAGTGTCAGCGCTCGGCAACGTTGGAGTGACTGACTAGTCGGTACATATTGTGGTTGCACTTTTATGGACTTTTGAGATCTTAATCAAGTAGTCCGCCTTTTTGAGAACATTATCGCCAAACCGATCTTTATATGCTGGCACTGAGGTTAGTCACTGCCAGGGTATTTGTCGTCCTCATTGGTTCTTTTACGTCCCAAATCGAGACGGTACCGACATTAACATGATTTCCGAAGCACGAATGATACACATTCCTCAATGTTGAGAACCAATACCAAATAGCATGCCTGCCCGGTCCGGGTTTAGAATTCAGAGATTTAGCAAACCAGGTGGATGTGCTAACCACTACACCATCGCGCTCACTCAAATGTCGTAAAGAGTCTAGTTGAAGAGACAGAAGAAACGGGCAGCCCATTCCTGGAGCTGAACAATGACTTATTGGGATACGAGAGAGATGTTTAGTTATTGCAGCAGGTCGTATTTTATTCCCGTCAAGCTGAAATTCCATATGTAGTACTAAGGATGCGACACGTGGTACGAACTATGCGACAAATCGAATTGCTACATGTAGGGATTTTATTTTCCGCATGGAAAACCGAGTGATAAAACGCATCGGCACATATGGAATCACACCTATTCATATGCTCTGGAAACGGGGGGTCTGAGCCCCCAGTTTTTTGGTGGGGGATAGATATATGCTTTGCCCCTCTCCAATATTTAGGGAGGGCGTGTACATTTTCGGGTTGAAATTTGTTGGCGGAATTTGTAGACTAAATTCCTTCCGGCGCCTATGCTATTACTTTCAACTATTCATGTTTAGTGTTCAGCCGCGCCGTCTGTCATTATTGGTTCCTAGTGTATATTTATCCGCGTGGTGGCGTCACTATACACGACACCAGCGCGCAAGTGCTCATGTTATCAGTTGGCGGCAACGTAACAATTCCTTTACACCTTAACTGATCTCTCAGTTACTTTTCACTCCAAGGGGCTATTGACGACTGTTTTTCACCGGACACAGTTTTGAACTTATTTTCCAGTTCTTTTTATTATCATGATTTTACTAAGTCTGCGTCCACTGCATAGTGCCAGGTGTTCCATAGACTTACCTGTCATGACGTCTCTCTTGTGATAAATTGCGTTGGATCCAAGGAGTATGACCTATCCAGCTCTACTTCCTCGTTCTGATTTCAAATTAAATTAGTTTTTGATTTGTCCTTTCCCATATGGCTTACTTCCTATTTGTTTCTGAACACCGTATAAATGGAATTCATCTTAGACCGTTGTTTATTTGCCAGTTTATTTGTGAAACTTTTTGTTTAAACAGATAAACAATTACCTTATTTAATTCCTGCCCAGGAACTAGTTCAAATAATAATGCAAATTTGAATATTTATTTGGATGTACGATACGATTGTGCATATGTTTCTGGGTTGATAGTGTGGACTTTCAATGCTCTTTAAAAAATCTAACTCACGCATTCAGTGAGTTTGAAGCTAAATACTGGCCGGGCCATTCGTTTTGGTCTTTTACAAGATGTAACGCCTGATGTCATTTTTCGACAATTTAAACATATGTGTGTATTTTTTTATATTTCGGATATTATTCTGGATATTATTTCGGATATCGTTTTGGCTATTATTGCGGATTTTATTTAGACATTTCGGATATTATTATTTCTTTTCACACATTACATATTTGGACATGAAAGCGCCAGATTCGCGAAGGGTTAAACCAGGAAGCAACTTTAACCAACCCATAAGTATTTCCATTAGGAGCGAGTGTCGCCATCTATTGGCTGCTAAATGTATACAAATTAAATAAAATCGAGTTTCGTCGGTAAATGCCTAAGATTAACAGTTTTTTTTCGTCAGCAACAACTCGTTTGTCGATCGAATTGATGCATTAAATGCACGAAATGCGCACTGTATCATGATTTCTACATTTAAGACAAAAGCGGGATGTGGAAGTATTTTCCCCAAAATCAAAGAAATCGATATTGTATACGGGAATTTGCTATGATAATGGTAACCTCTTACAGGTATTTTTATATAGTAAAATATCCAGTCCTTTGGACTGTTGAGAACATTTTACACTTACACTTTTACATTCCCGGGGAGACATGCTCAACGGGAAACATATGGACGTACGTGGGAAACATCCAACCATGTTGCAGTTACTCCGCGAATATTGTTTTATTCTGTCCACAGATATCCACCATTGGATATAGCCAGGTACTCATGTATGCATCTGAATGAACTGGAGCAACGTGGAATGAAAGAAGTTGCACGAGGTTCGAAATGGCAGCACATGGATACGAATCTGGAACCTCTCAAATGAGAGTTCAATGCTTCAATGATTACCCTACCCTACCCTACCCTACCCTACCCTACCCTACCCTACCCTACCCTACCCTACCCTACCCTACCCTACCCTACCCTACCCTACCCTACCCTACCCTACCTTACATCATGATTCCATACGTATGCAAACTAATCAGAAGAGCCGTATATCAACCACACATGCAAATACCATTGCTCAACAAGCTGTAGGTCTACCACTGTTGATGATGTGATGTTGGTTGACGAAGATCAGACGTCACGAGCCTTGCGCTGCGGTCACGAGAGGGACGGTTTGGAAACAGGATAATTTCAAAATGTTATGGTAAGCTTATTTAATGTTGATGTATTCTCTAAGTGAAGGTCTTTTGGTGGTATATGTGGATTAAATGTGAATAAATTAACTTGTTAAAGCTTGAAATTGTAGTTTGCCTGTAGATTTCGGTTCTAATGCGGTAAACCGTGAGGTTATCATAAAAATTAACAAAAAGCTGGAGTCTTGACAACTTTACGTAGCGCCTTGTGGTGCAATAAAAAACCCACTGGATCGACGCCACAAGGAAGAAGCTTGGAAAATCTGCACTCATCGGTTGAACTCTGTCCATGCCATGCATCAAGCAGCTTTGCAAGGACTGATTACACAGGACACAAGTTACGCGCTACAGGCAGTGCGGCATCGCCCGGTAAACACGGGGTAGTGCTATGTAGTCTTGCATAACTGACTCTCGTCCAGCTGCGAGACTTCGCCGAGAGAGAGAGAGAGAGAGAGAGAGAGAGAGAGAGAGAGAGAGAGAGAGAGAGAGAGAGAGAGAGAGAAGAGAGAGAGAGAAGAGAGAGAGAGAGAGAAAGAGGGAGAGAAGAGAGAGAGAAGAGAGAGAGTGTGGTCATAGATACCCATACGATTGTTACTATCAGAAGGCATCACTTCATTTCGGCGATTACACCTGTATTTACATGTACAATTAACATATATTATATTTAATTTGATATGATAACGTTTTGGATAATGCAATAATAATAATAATAATAATAGTTCTTCAGAAAAAATATGGTACCCCACAGAAGAGGTCTTCGCAAAAAATTCACTATTATGGGATGTGAACCTGTGACGTAAACATTATTGTTTGCAATCCAATTTTATATTATGTATGACCACAGTCGGATACAATGGGCCTGGGGGCACGTACCCTCTACACCTTTGAAATTTTGCCGCGTTATGCCTTCGCTAGAGTGGCGTGCCCCCATACCTTTGGAATGTGCCCGCTTTACATGCCCCGTGGAATTTTGGAATGTGCCCGCGTTCAGGTGAATCTCAAGGGGGGGTAAATTGATGTTTTATGGTGGGCATCCGAAATGGTGAACGTCGCCGCGATAAAATATTTAATAGCATCCATTGAATTTGGAGGTCCGCTTCTAGAATTGACTTACAAAATCTCGCCATCACGCCATGCACTTTTTATATTCCACCCGATTACACCAGCAGCGAACTGCGAAATCACTTGAATTAATTCCTCACAGACAAAGTAATACGCTCTAGTTTTAAGACGAGTTCACCAAAACTTCATAAAAAAATCTACATAAATCTACATAAATCTAACCGGTCGTAGTGGTAACAAGATAGGTCGTATTAAAAAAAAATTACATATAAAAATCTAGCTGAGGAAGCAACGTTAACGCCATAGCAGATGAAGACGTTTCGACGCTGCAGCACAAAAAACGGAACTTGAGTTTTGTGTCAAAACCAGACACAAGTGGCGTTACTGTGTTAAATGGAAAATCATAGGAATAAGACTAACTGTTTTGTACCAATAACAAAACATAAATTATTGTGAAACGTGTGTCCTTGACAACCAGGATAATGTCCAAACGTTGTACATGTTACATGCATATAGGAACCAGTAACCGCTTGAGCAGTGAGGGTGTTTCAAATTGCTTTTCAAAACGTATTTTTACTGATCACAATATATGAGGAAGGAAACATAGCCACAAAACATAATGGCGTTCCGGTGTCCAAGTTAAGCTTTAGCTTGGAGTAGAATCTCTACGACAGCATACTTATCCCCACTTCCAACGACTGTTGTTGATCCACGATTGCTAGCCAGAGCCGTAAGTGCAAACGCATACGTTGGTTACCCATGAAATAGATACTGCAAATTTAACCATCCTGCGCAGACACCAGGCCGCCTGCACATCGCAATCGACTTTCCTTTTTATGTGATTAAAAAAATGCGACCATCACTTTTTAATCTGCATGACATTTTCTGGCACTACGTCACAAATGTACTGGAGAAGATTTGCGGAAATGGCCTACTTCCTGCTCTTGAAGTCCGTGTCGCTAAGATGTAAGACAGTTACAGTAAAAATTAGTAGGTTTGTTTTTAACACGACTATCGGAGTTTCGGGAAGTGTGATCATATCAATCCCATAAAGATATTGATTAAAACTGTCATCTGAATAAAAATAGTTGTATTGTGTCAGCGTGTGCGTGTATGTGTGTGTTCGTGCGTATGTGGGGGATATGTGTGCGCGTGTGTGTATGTGCGTACGTGCTTGTGTACGTGCTTGTGTGTCCGTGTGTGTGAGTACGTGCGTGCGTTTCTAATATTAAAATATCTCTGAATGCATTCGGGACACGATCTAAACGAAAAAAACGCGCGAGGGGCAGCCGTGGTGGGGTTAGAGCACGACTCAGACGACGTCCAACGAAACCTCTCCCTTCCAACGATTGTGTTTGGCAACGCACAGTTGTTATGCAACAATATGGACGAACTTTTTACAAACATCAAGTACAACTGAGCGTACAGAGAAGCTTGTCTACTGACTGTATGCGAAACGTGGCATAATAGCTGCAGGTACATTTGGATGTCAATGAGTTACTGAGAGCAGACAGGACATGCGATTCGGGAAAGAACAGAGGTGGAGGTGTGTGCCTTTATATCACCAAGAAATGGTGCACAAACTATAAAGTCTACGATCAAGTGTGTACTCCAGATGTTGAACTATTTACGCGCTTTCTCTGAGGCCTTTCTACCTACCCAGGGAATTTACGAACATTACCTTGTGCAGTGTTTACGTCCCGCCTAAAGCTAACTGCAAGTCCACCGCTGACGTCATAGCGGGGTCGGTGTCTAGACTCCAGTCAAAACACCCTGATGCACTCGTCATCATAGTGGGCGAGTTTAACATATGCATCCCATAAAAGACTGTCACTGAATATTCTTACACCAAACCCTGGATCACACAGAGTGTAAAGAAGGAAGTAAGTGATCAAAAAACAGAAAGCCTTCGAATCACGAGATGCCGCTGCCATCCGAGAGGCCAAGGCAGTGCTTAGGGCAGAATTTGGCCGTGCCAAATCAGCTTTTCGAGACAAAGTTGAACATCAGTATCAGACCATGAACACTCGTGAGGCCTTCAGAAATCTCAAAGTGATGGCACGTGATGTCAGTGCCAACCAAAATACAAGATCTTGTACAATGTTTGATGCTACAGAGCTAAACAAATTCTATACTCGCTTCGACAGCAAGGACTTTACATCCAAGTTCACAGAGCTTCTGGCAACCACCCCCTCCCCCACCCCAGGAAAGATCATCATCTCCGAAGACAAGATGACTCGCCAGTTCAAGAGGACCAATAAAAGGAAAGCTCCCGGTCCTGATAATATATCGGGCCATTTTCTCCGTTCATGTGCTAATGAACTTGCACCTGCGTTTTCATAACTGTTCCAGGAATCTGTAAATACCAGCATAATTCCCGATCTCTGGAAAACCAGCACCGTCATTCCTGTGCCTAAAATATCCTCCCCTCGGCAACTCAACCACTAAAGGCCAGTTGCTCTCACTTCTCTTCCAATGAAAGACCTTGATAGGTTAATGCTGACCAACCTCTCTCTACACACACAGGAGAAACTGGATACTACGCAATTCGCCTACAAGTGTGGGCGTGACACTGATGATGCTGTGGCAACCCTGCTACACAATGCCACCAAACATTTACAGAAGGCAGGCAACCATATCCGTATTCACTTCATAGATTTTAGTTCGGCCTTTAATACTGTACAGCGCCACAAGATGACTGAAAAGCTTCTCGCTCTGCAAATAGCCCCGCACTTCATTCACTGGATACGTAACTTTCTTAGCAACATAACCCAACACGTGAAGGTTGGCAACAACATCCCCCAACCTCATCACGAATACCGGGGCAAGGATGTGTTGGGAGCTCCATTCTATACTCACTGTACACCAACGACTTGAGAAGCGAATGTGACTCTAATGTCTTGATTAAACACGCTGCAGTAGTAGCGTGCCTGGATGGATCAGGTTCGTTAACTCTGTGTCCGTGATCTCAATGAATTGCATGAACAACTTCCTAGAACTAAACGTGCACAAAACAAAGGAACTCTGCATTGACTTCCACACCAGTGGCCAGTTTGATGGACCGCTCTTTATTGATGGTAAGGCAGTGGAGGTAACGGACACCTTCAAGTATCTTGGTCTAGCACTTGATAATACACGGACGTTTGACCCTCATGCTAAAGGTGTGCAAAAAAGTGACAGCAGAGATGCACCTGTTAAGGAAACTAAGATCGTTTCATGTCGAACCAAAACGTCTGCTCATGTTGTACAGGAACATCATATAATCTGTGTCTTCCCTGCTTTGTTTGTCTCAAACAAAAATATGCTTCTTCGCTTCTACAAAATTATTGCTTCCAAGATCATAAGCCTTCCCACCCAGCCTGTATCTCAGCTGTGTGAACGCATAGTTTGACCTTCCGTCTCAAAGACGATACCGATTTCCAAGATGCACAAAAATAGGTTCAAAACAACTTCGTTCCCCAGGCCATAAGTCACCTAAACAAACTTTGAGTTAACAAACCACCACATGCAATTCGACCGTTAAAATATATAAATTATGCACTAACTACTATCACGTTTGTATTACTATTATAAACGTATTTCTTGTGTGCACTGCGTTTAACTATGTCTACTAACAATACCTTGTATTCTCTATACGCTCAGCAAGCAGAAGAAAATTATCCGATGTGTATATTTTTACTGAACAATAAACTCGTATTGTATTGTACTGTATTGCGTGCGCACGCGTATGTGGAGCGTATGTGCGCGTGTGCGAGTGGGAGTTGATTATTCAATGTGTATGCAAGTATTATGAGTACGTTCGTAATTGACTGACTAACTGCGTGACCGGCTGGCTGGCTGGCTGGCTGGCTGGCTGGCTGGCTGGCTGGCTGGCTGGCTGGCTGGCTGGCTGGCTGGCTGGCTGGCTGGCTGGCTCGCTGGCTCGCTCGCTCGCTCGCTCGCTCATTCACTCACTCACTCATTTGTTCACTCACTTATTCACTCAATTACTGACTGACTGACTGACTGACTGACTGACTGATTGACTGACTGACTTACTTACTTACTTACTTATTTACTTACTTACTAACTGACTGACTGACTGACTGACTGACTCACTCACTCACTCACTCACTCACTCACTCACTCACTCACTCACTCACTTGTTCACTCACTTATTCACTCAATCACTGCCTGCCTGCCTGCCTGCCTGCCTGCCTGCCTGCCTGCCTGCCTGCCTGCCTGCCTGCCTGCCTGCCTGCCTGCCTGCCTGCCTGCCTGCCTGCCTGCCTGCGTGCCTGCGTGCCTGCGTGCCTGCGTGCCTGCGTGCCTGCGTGCCTGCGTGCCTGCCTGCCTGCCTGCGTGCCTGCCTGCCTGCCTGCCTGCCTGCCTGCTTGCCTGCCTGCCTGCCTGCCTGCCTGCCTGCCTGCCTGCCTGCCTGCCTGCCTGCCTGCCTGCCTGCCTGCCTGCCTGCCTGCCTGCCTGCCTGCCTGCCTGCCTGCCTGCCTGCCTGACTAAACTGACTTTAAAATGAGAAAATTTTGTAGCTAGGCGACGATTAGGATATCTAGATTATAGAATACCAGTAACACATTAAAACAAATAGACGTGTCTGGACGGACAAATATATTGTTTATTACATTGCCTATGTCGAGACTGTTTAAACACAACCCGCTGTACTAGTTCACTCGTGAACACGCTGGGTTGTTTCAATGTCTGGCTACACCTGAACCTGATAACATACAAAATATGGCAGTTATGTTCCTGCGCCGTGTAAAAGCAAACCTAACGGTATCAAATACTAGTAATGGTGCCGCGCAAACTACAATTATGACGTCGTCATTCATTCATTCATACGTTCAGTCATTCATTCATGTATTGGCTCATTCATTCAGCACTTTTCTCATGTAAGGTAGGTTGGTGCACAAATGGACGAGCAGGCAATACATATTATGATATATATAAGAATATATAACTGGAATATATTAAAGAGTGAAACTAAGTACATAGTCGATAAATTTGTACCCTTCAAAAAACAAGGAAAACGGTCCAAAAAGAAACACTTATCGAAAGAAGCCGTTAGAAAAATTAAGTATAAACAAATGATGTGGAAGTCATATAGATGTACTGGAAATGATGAAGACTACAACAGTTATAAAGAAGCACTTAACCAAGCTACAGCTGAAATTATAAATTCAAAGAGAAGCTATGAACAACAATTAGCTAGTCATATAAAACATGACAGCAAGAGTTTGTATGCGTATGTTCGAAGCAAACAGAAAGTTTAAGATCAGGTCGGTCCTCTAGAAGATAGTGCTGGAAATATAATATCAGAGGGATTCTTAATGGCAGAAGACCAAAATGAGTACTTTAGTTCAGTGTTTACCAGGGAAGATATTAGTTCACTGCCAGTACCAGAGGCTAAGTTCAAGGGGGCAGATTCAGACTATTTAGGACAATTAATTGTAACCCCGGAAATGGTAGCTAAGAAAATAAGGGCTATGAAGGATAATAAATCACCTGGAGTGGATGGTATTCCACCCAAACTACTATTGGAAATTGTAGAACAAATTAGCATACCGCTTGCAACAGTTTTCAACTTGTTACTAGAAGAGGGAGTGGTTCCTTTAGAATGGAAAAAGCAAACATTATAGCGTTATTTAAAAAAGGTTCGAGAAACAAGTCAAATAATTATAGACCAGTTAGTTTAACACCGGTTATTTGTAAATTATTAGAAAGACTAATTAAAGATCACATGGTGGATTTTCTTGTTAAACATAACTTGATAAACCCATCTCAACATGGGTTTCTAAAAGCGAGGTCATGCTTAACAAATATGTTATGTTTTTTGGAAGATATCACTAAGTGTGTAGATGATGGATCAACAGTAGATATCATCTACTTAGATTTTCAAAAAGCTTTCGACAAAATGCCTCATCAAAGATTACTGCTTAAACTAAAGGACCATGGCATAGGAAATGATATAATTAACTGGATAGAAAAATGGCTGATTGACAGAAGACAACGGGTAGTTGTTGATGGGGAGGCTTCAAACTGGAAATCAGTTTTGAGTGGGGTTCCACAGGGATCAGTACTGGGACCTATATTATTCTTAATATATATAAACGATTTGGACGATGATATAGCTAGCAAGGTGTTGGAATTTGCAGATGATACAAATGTGTTTAGAAGGATTAAAGGTGATGGAGATAGACAGCATTTACAAGATGATCTTGACAGGTTGATCAAATGGTCTGAAAAGTGGCAAATGTTGTTCAATTTTGGAAAATGTAAATGCCTTCACACAGGACATGGGAACGAATATGTAGAATATACACTGTACTAAGTACTACTGTAAAAGAAAAAGACTTAGGGTTGACAATTAGTGCTGACATGAAGGTTTCAGAGCAGTGTGGAATTGCAGCTTCAAAAGGAAATCAAATCCTTGGATTGATTGGGCGAAATATAGCATATAAAGAAAAAGAAGTAATAATACCGCTGTACAAAACAATAGTTAGGCCTCATTTAGAATATTGTATACAAGCTTGGAGGCCATACCGCAAAAGGAGGACATAGATATGCTAGAAAGAGTACAGAGGAGAGCGACTAAAACGATACCAAAACTGAGGGATCTTAGAGATTGAGAGGAGATCAGATAGAAGTGTTTAAAATATTGAATGGTTATGAAAATATTGATAGAAATATGGTTTTTTTTCAGTTAAGAAAGATAGAAAGACTAGAGGACATGAAGTTACATTAGTAAAGGAGCAGTGTATATTAGACGTAAGAAAGTTCTCATTTTCACAAATGCCTCTGAATGAATGGAACAGATTATATGATGATTGTGTGGGTGCTAGTAGTGTGAATATGTTTAAAAATAAAATCGACACATACCTCAGAAGGACTGGATATATGTAGATAAAAGGGTTGGACTCTCGATAAGCCAAAGGGCTTCCTTGTCCACCTGCCATCTAGAGTTAATTCTCTGGTTGGCAATATTGTTAAATCTTGTTAAATAGGGTCGTGTTTTAAAGCACATGTGAGTGATTGTAGGAAGTACCTCTTTATAACGGACACATGTTTACAAACAGATTACGTTTATTTGTACAAGCGGCGCGTCCACATAGCGGTAGCGTGTCCGAACAGGTTATCTATATACGTCGCAAGCTTGGTGTCACGGACACGAGTGATCGTAATTACGACGTCGTACTCGTGCTGACTGCATGGTAAATTCCATGGTTTTATGATTGTGAAATAAACGCCACGTTTCGATTAAACACGCTATATAAGCGTAGCACTTTCGGATTCAAACACAGCACGAATCAGGTCGTCCACCTCTTAGTTCGGCTTCTACACACATCACTTCATTCCGAAAAAGATATCACTCCAGCGATGGGTTCAAACAACGTGATGGCATGTCGTGAATCGGGGAGCAGAGACGGCGTGAGTAGCTATTGCATGTATTTCTTCTAACCGTATCCGAAGATTGAAATTACCTGTCGGTCGAAAGGATATTCGTGTCTTGTCAAGCTGGCTTAGTAAGTACTTGACGACTGTCGAAAATCTTTACTACGGGTACATTCTTGGATGTTGTTTAGAACAAATTAGATCATGAAAATTAACTAAAATAATTTGTTTATATACATGAATTGTAGAGCGTCATAGTCACAGTGTTCCATTGTGCTTTACAAAGATTTAAACATTAATAATA
>CM034544.1:3090944-3168444 GCA_020002185.1 Paraescarpia echinospica | reverse complement strand
CAGCGTCTACCTTTCTTAACAGATAAAACATTTCTATCACTATTTTTATAACCATTCAATATCATCACATTTATCTGATTCCCCTTGGTCTACTGGTCTCTCGTGTTATTCTAGGTGTGTTTCGTAGCTAATTTTCGTTAGTTCCTGAACCATTTTAGACGCTCTTAATTAAAATCAATGGTTTCTACTGAAAGTAATCATTATTCAACAGAATTAGATCCTATGCTGTTCCACAAAGTATGCCGGTTGCCACTGTGTTTGTGAAATTACCTCTATTTTCGGTTTGTTTCTATCTGTTGTCCTGCCTGCGCGTGACGTAATCAGAAAGGTCCACCAGAGTTTGTTTTCGCGAGCGAATCCTAATTCAAGACATTATACAGTTTTATTAGGTGCAATTTTGTAGGCAGTATACATTAACCATATATAACGATAATAGTAAGAACAATAGTCGAGCCGTCTGTGTGTTAAGGTTGTCGGTTAGTAATGTTGTTCCATTTCCAGCGAGTATAGGTTAGCATTAGAACTGCGTGCATAACTTCTTGCGAGAAGTATATCTGAACGTCGACTGGAAAACAAATTATGAGACGAAATAACAATAACGGCGGCGCGTATATTTTAAAGCACCTCATGTTTTCTCGGAGCACATTGATTGGAATTCGTTCAGCGTTTATACATCTTGTATTTGGAAGGAGGGACAATATCATATTTCTTTCTGTCTGCAGAATGCCTTATGCTGAGTGTGTGAGTGTTTTATTTCGGAATTGAATCATACAGACCATACATGAAATACAAAATATACGTTTATGTAGAGACACCTGACATGTGGACTGGAATTCTGCCGTAATGGCACTGTGCGCTACTGTAATTTCTCGCCGGCATATTTAAGCGAGTAGATCGGCATGACATTCAAGAACAAAGAGGGTAGACAGAAGAAGGGCGAATGTCCTGAGAAAAGAGGTTGGAATGCAATGCACCGTAACAGGATGATTATTGAGAAGCTGGATGAGATGGGCAGGCCACTTGGCCAGGATGGAGGCCGGAAAAAGGCAAAAAGAGCAGAGGCGGAATAACCCAAAGGACACAGAAAAAGGGGAAAGGCCACAGCTGAGGTGAGAGGACTGCATGAGGAGGGACATGAAAAGAGAGGGAGCTATGGATAGTAAACTGTGGAAAGAAAAAACACAGAGAGTGGTTCGGCTTTACTGTACCTGACCCTCACCCCTGTACAGCAGGGAACAAGGAGGAGAAAAACATTCTGCATATTTTATCCTTCACTTCATGACGATGGCGACTCATCGGGTTCACTGTATTGACAAGATGTGTGTAATGGTGCATTGTATGCGACTGTTTTGTTGTATAAAATGTAATGATATATGATAAACATTCTTATAATTGTAATAATTCAACTTATCTCTTGCAGACAGTAAACCGACTAACCGGAACAGTGCCAGCCGGCCAGATGTCAGCTACACACTAATCGCATTTGGGATTGGCTTGGTTGTAATGCTCGTCGGCTTCGGATTGTTTTTAATAAGAAAGACTCTTTCGAGGTAAGAATAGTATAAAGCGATGTGATCTTTATAACCTGCAGGGCACGGTAGCCTTGTGATTAGGATTGAGATGATCAGGATTCAACATCTTCTTGCTACCGTTTCGAAGCATCCGCAATTTCGTTCATTCCACGTTGCATCAACACTTCATTGGGTATATCGATGAGTACCAGTAAAGGGGACAATATGATTATGTGTACAACTAGTTTTGTGTGCAGTAATAGCAGAATGGCTGAGTGCTTCCCATATGTCGATATGCTGTTCAAGTTAGCATGCCTGCCAGGGATTGAAGTGTAAAAGTGCTTTCAGTAGTCACAAGGACTGGATAGTGCCCTGTGTTAGACCTTGCCTGTGCCTGTTCTTACCCACTGTTGTCACTCTGTTGTCGTATTCCTAACAAAACACTGGATTATACTAAGAATGTTGTTTGATTGTAAACACCTGACCTGATTTGTAATATAATTACGTTGCAACAGTATATTCGATGGCCACAGCTGTGCGGTTCGTCTTTAGTAATATTTAATACTTTTGATTTGCATGGTCTTGTTTTTAATTCTATCCGGTTTAAGACAAGAATTCAACTTGTTCAGCCAAACATATTATGGTTTATATAAATGATCCTGTTTTCATTATGTTGCAGATCTCCTGCCAGGACGTTTATTCGTCCATCTGCAAACAACCTTGTACTTCCACTTTTATTGAGTACACCTCTCGAAAAGTTGTATCCGGAAAAGGCTAACAATGCGAATGTTTGAATGAAGATGTGCATCACTAAATCTATGTGTGTCGTGCTTAGGGTGTTGTCTGATTGGAGCGCACACCACCTAGCACCCATGATGAACAGCACAAACGCTACGTCCGGTGATTTATGAGCGTCTCACATAGTACACGTAGAGGACACGCAGAATGTACGTAGAATGCACGTCGACTGTACGTAGAGTCACGTGGAGTAGCAGACGATGAAGTTTCACACTTCATGTCTATACAGTTTGTAAAACGCCGTCGATGCATATCTCATTGACACATTCGCCTTCTGTCGCTATATAAATGACATGATATTCTTGCCCTACGAATACTGCGTGCCAGTTCTATACATATTCTGACAATCTGGTCTATTTAGTATACGTCATTGAAGCTTGTTTACATAATTAATTATACATGTCGGAGGTTTATTTCGTTTTAACGTGTATATAATCAATGTCACGTTATATATTATACGGATAAGCGTCTATGCCCATGTCTTTCATATGGTAATGTTGTTATTTATTTTGTAATACAGTGTTTACAATTAACATATTTCATAGAGTGCTCTACGTTTGTAAATAGGTTCAGTGCTCACAAATCTGTCACAGTTATCGTTTAACTTGTATCCACGCTCACGATTAATTTATTCCGCATTCAACGAAGTGTATCTTTTGTTCGTTCTCTCCATCCGTGATTATCACATTATTGAATTTAAAGCCATTTTAATAGAGCCCCTTCATTTTGAAGTACAGTTGAACCTCGCTTTACTTTTAGCTTTACAAATACTGTTGATTAATTGATGCAATTATTCACGTATTCGTTTTACATAAAAATAGAACAATAGGTACATGCCATGAGCACCTTAAGTAAATACACGATTACCAACATTTGGAAATGTATGTTATTATGTACCGTTAATGCAATACCAGTGTGTAATGTTATCCGCCTATTCATTACCGATGTTTTTCTTCTATTCTGACATTTATTCAGTTTTGTTCATGAGAATGTGTGTGTTAGGAAAGATTGCATGTAAATGTACGACATCATTAACTGTTAACACGGGCTCACGTCCTTGCCAATGTAGATGCATGTTGACTATCAAGAATACGCGATGGACATGACTATGTTATTCTATTTAACAGAATATTTGTAAACTGTGCATGCGTGTGTCTATACTAAGACAGTGTGGGAAATGAGTCTGTCTGTGAATGGAATAATACGGAATCGTGAACATAATTTATAATGAAAAAAATATTTTAGGTTCCATATGTTATAATATTGAGATATTAGTCAGTTTGGTCAGTACAATAATAATAGTAAAGTCTTACTTTTTATGGAATTGTGTTCTGTAGAATAAACGTGATAACAATGTATAAGGTTGTTGCTCATTTATTTCCTCAAAAATATGCAGACAAACAATTCGTATACGAGGAATAAGGTCAAGGTTCGACTTAGATTTAGTGCTATTAATAAAACGTCACTTTGAAAGCGTAGATTTGCTTGTCTTATACAAAATAGTCACATGCGGAAATAGTCACACTTGTATTAACCGTAGTGTTCCAAAATAACCAAGCATGTGGTTATGATATAAAATCGGGGAAATTATGAGAATAAGTTACAAAACAACTGGTACGGTTAATGACATATAACAGGAATTCAACATGCATGATTATTGACATAAAACATGGAATGTAATCGAAAACGGTATACTAAGCACTGATATAACCATATGTATGGTTTTTCAAGACTGGAATGTTGCACGTCACACGTAAAAACGGCGTACGTGTCTATACACATGTTGGGTCCAAATTGTTACTCTACGGGTCATCAGGTCATTCGATAGATGATTACATACTTATTTCCACAATGCACTATCGAGATATGAGTCAAACTGAGTCCAGAGGAACGAACTTAGAAATACACGATTATATTCGGAGAGCGCCTGTTGATATACTGAAAATAATGTTATTTTATGAGGGCTCCTCTGCGACACTCACACACTCACGCATGCACACACACACACACACACACACACACACACACACACACACACACACACACACACACACACACACACACACACACACACACACACACACACACTCACGCGCCCACACACGCACTCACGCACAGTCACACACGCACGCACACCGAGCGGTACCGAACTCTTACATAAAAATGCAAATACAACATATATACATTATAAATCCACATCATATTCTTTTGTGAATTTGTTTCGTCGGAGGACAAAAGGGTGTCATGGTTATATTTTGACATATGTTTGTTTTATCATAATTCTGTAAAGCTGGTGTGTCGCTTCGTAAATACCTACATATTCCATCTTTGTCTCGATGCTGGAGGGAAGGGAAACCATAGTCGCAGATTCTATTCATGTCCACTTCGTTTCATCATTCACCCCTTCTCAACCCTACAGTCGCTGTAAATAAACATTACGTTAGAACATTAATTAATAGTCCCGTGTGTGTGCATCTTGATCACCCCCTTGGTGGTAATTTGACCCGGCCCCTATATTTCAGTCAGCATATGATGTCGAATTGGATGTAAATAATTTTGTATGATATCCAATTACGTTGTATTCCACAAAACACAACGAAATTGGATATCATAAAATGCCCCACACCTATTATGCCTAACCTATATTTGTCTCAATTATACATGTAACGAGAAACAGCTTTCTTGTTGAAAGCATGATACATAATAGTGCATGGCTCGCACATGATTAGTAGATCAATGTTCTTTGAGCTAGAACAAAATATATAGTTGTAAAAAATTACTATAATGTATTGCGTTATGTACACGAGTCCTGACAAATTGGGGAATCATATTATTCTATTATTCGTTGTTCTCTTCGACAAACACCGACACACGCACACGTAAATGTACATGCACACACGCACGCACGCACGCACGCACGCACGCATACATACATTCATACAAGCACACACACACGCACCCACGCACGCACACACAAGCACAAGCACACGCACACGCACGCACACACACACACACATACACACACACACACACACACACACACACACACACACACACACACACACACACACACACACACACACACACACACACACACACACACACACACACACACACACACAACACACGGGCAAGCGCACGCAAACGCACACATAAATACACCACACCCCAGCACACGCACACACTCTGCAGTATCGATTCATTCATTTCCCACAAGATCGACTACTTCCCCAAAGAGTAACAAAAGGTTCAGCGAGGTGTTTGTTCGCACCCATAGCAGCTCCTGGCGCGCATACACATGCACACAGACACGCACACGCACACACACGCACACGCACACGCACACGCACACGCACACGCACACGCACACGCACACGCACACGCACACGCACACGCACACACACACACACACACACCACACCACACCACACACAAACCACACGCGTAAGCGCATGCACATACCACAGCCAATCACCCGCGCACGCATACACACATACTCTGCAGTATCGATTCATGCATTTCCCTACAGCAGAAGAAGATACTCAAATCTTCCTAAATCCTTCCTTCTTCCTAAAAGCTGGACAAGATACCATCTCGAAGGCACTGACTAAGCGGTATACTAAATG
Source organism: Paraescarpia echinospica (assembly GCA_020002185.1). NCBI lineage: Eukaryota > Metazoa > Annelida > Polychaeta > Sabellida > Siboglinidae > Paraescarpia > Paraescarpia echinospica. The sequence goes on along the minus strand of CM034544.1, from coordinate 3,162,509 downwards.
CTTACAGAAAGACGAATACCCACCACATGGAAGAACGCAAAGATGGCTTGAGGATAGAAGGAGAATATCTAAGTCATCTTCACTTCGTCGACGACATACTCATATGCGTTACTACACTGCAAGACTACTAAAAATACTACAGGAACTAGCTGATGAAAGTAGATTTGACAAACGGCTTTTAGTTTTTTCTCGAAATACACAAGTAAAGAACTAAAGTGGATAAGATTCGAAACGAAAATATCCACCTTTCCTTAGTACACCTACACGTTATCTCCACGCAAAACTACAATTACAAAGTTGTCGTTTCTGCTCCGATCGCTGCCAACAATACTGTTTGCGAAGAACAATGTGAAAGTGGCACCGTCTCTGTCCACGGACTGTGTTAGTGCCCGAATGGTTATTTCTGTACCGCACTTCGGACGAAATGTGCAAAAGACGGGGAAGAATGGGAAAGATAATGTGTTTATCACGGTGAAATATGGTCCCCTTGTAAACAATATTTGTTAAAGTGTTGAGTGAATTATAAATGTTTAATTGACATTCGTGTTATAATGGAAGCTAAGGTTATTCTAAACATATGTCCGACCGTTATTTATATTTAACATCACTGGACATTTCAGTGTCTTTTAAGGTAAGTAACGTTGCTTTATCAACATTTTATTGGCACTAATTACCATCAGAATAGCACATTATTTACCCACATACACGAATGAACCACCTTTAACTCGCTCAACATATTAAAAACGTCAAGCGAAGATGGTATGACTATTTGTGTTACTTTTATTAACGCAATAACATTGCACTAGTTGTACCGCTTTTACAGTACAATCGCGATAGTACCAAACCTATTACTATACTTGAATGCAATAGCGCGTATCCCTGAATGACATTTTTAAACCGTATTTTATGCGTGATGCTATCGAGAGATCTTGGAGGCAGTGAATTCCTGAACTGTGACTCGGTGAATGTCGTTTCTGTTGTCAACGTTTGCTAAGGTTTGGGCGATAAATTCGTAATATCACAAAGTGAAATGGGATGCGCTAGTTTATGAACAATGTTCCTGTGGCAACTGTGTCCAGGTGATCCGTCTGTCAACTGTCGTTGCTATGCATACTTCTATGACTTTCATCGATAACTCTCGATAGCTAAATTTACTATTGCTAGTAAACTATGGCGTTGCATCGATAGTTCGATTTATTGTTAAGCCCTAATTGTAACATTGTCTACTAACCGATACGATAGTGCAGGCCAAACTTTCATTAGTCTATACTACGCCAATGTAGAATAAAACATGAAGTCGAACATGGCTGGCGTTGATACATTCCTCAATTCAGAAAAGTTATTCAATTATAATTATGTTGCCGACGCGACGTTTCAACAATTACGAATGTGCTAGAGGGCGCCACTTGAGAAGAAGTGAAATAGGCCGTCTACTGTGGGTACGGGCTCCAATGCCTACAACACGTCCAACACCTCGCTTGCTCTAGGTGTGACAAATGTGAGTTTGCTTCAGAATATCAGATACTCGTTCTGTCTCATGTGACAGCTGTTTGCGATTTAGTAATTGGTCAAATTGTATTTTACTGCCCCGGTGTAACGGGACGAGATTATCCCGTGCTGGGAGTAGACTTCTTCGTATTCCACATGAGCACGTAAGTGCATTGGACAACATCAGCAGTAGTCATCGAGTTTGTTGGTGTTTTGTTATTATTTTCCTGCAACTAATTCTTTATACTGTATATTATAACATATAAAATGTAGTACATAAATTCCGTTGGCTCTGTAGTGGCGGTGATTGTGATGAGGTGATGGTGGTGGACTTAGTGGAGGTGGTGGTGATGATGATGGTGACGGTGGTGATGATTGTGGTTGTGGTGATATTGATGGCGAAGGTGGTGATGGTGGTAGTCTTGGTGGTGGTTGTGATGGTGATGGTGGTGGTGATGCTGATGGTGATGGTGCTGGTGCTGGTGGTGGTGATGGCGATGATAGTGATGGCGGTTTTGGTGATGGTAGTGGTGATGGTGGTGGTGATGGGGGTGGTGATGATGGTGATGGGTGTGGTTTTAATGGTGGTGGTGGTCTTGGTGGTGGGTTTGGTAGTTGGTAGTTATGGTGGTCTTGGTGGTGATGATCATGATGGGGATGTTGGTGATGGTGGTAATGGTGATGGTTGTGATGGTGATGGTGGTCTTGGCAAATACCGAAATACTATAATAATATCGTGACCTCCCCTTTTGTAATATGACCCTCTATATTTCAGTCAGCATATGACGCAAGTTACCTAAACCGTCCCAACTGATTCCTCTTCCTCTGGAATAACGCATGACGTCTACGGGGCAACTTGACGGGGATCGCCCGGTCGTCTTCAATTTGTGTCCGGCGGCCGTCTTTCTAGCATTGAACTGGATCGATGACCATCGACATTTGTTTGTATTTCTCTATCTTGAACGGAAACCGTTTAACGTGGTACGTGTCAGTGTCAAAATTCCACCTATTTGCTGCCAACACGTTGACAATAGACTGGTCGTAGCGGTGACAGTTGGCCCACGTTGTCCACCGGTCCTCCTCGTCGTAATCACAGAGCAGCTTGGTTGGTGGCGAGGCACATTTAACGTCGAGTGCACACAGATACATCCTGCTTACAAGACGAGTATATAGTAGCATACACCCACGAATGTAGCTACAAGACGAGTGTATAGTAGCATACACCCACCGATGTAGCTACAAGACGAGTATATAGTAGCATACACCCACCAATGTAGCTACAAGACGAGTATATAGTAGCATACAACAATGTAGCTACAAGACGAGTATATAGTAGCATACACGCACCAATGTAGCTACAAGACGAGTATATAGTAGCATACACAAACCAGTGTAGCTACAAGACGAGTATATAGTAGCATACACTCATCAATGTAGCTACAATACGAGTGTATAGTAGCATACACCCACCAATGTAGCTACAAGACGAGTATATAGTAGCATACACCCACCAATGTAGCTACAAGACGAGTATATAGTAGCATACATCCACCAATGTAGCTACAAGACGAGTATATAGTAGCTTACACCCACCAATGTAGCTACAAGACGAGTATGTAGTAGCATACACCCACCGATGTAGCTACAAGATGAGTGTATAGTAGCATACACCCACCAATATAGCTACGAGACGAGTGTATAGTAGCATACATCCACCAATGTAGCTACAAGACGAGTATATAGTAGCATACACCCACCAAAGTAGCTACAAGACGAGTGTATAGTAGCATACACCCACCTATGTAGCTAAAAGACGAGTGTATAGTAGCATACACCCATCAATGTAGCTACAAGACGAGTATATAGTAGCATACACCCACCAATGTAGCTACAAGACGAGTATATAGTAGCATATACCCACCAATGTAGCTACAAGACGAGTATATAGTAGCATACACCCACACAGTGTAGTTACAAGACGAGTATATAGAGGCATACACCCACCAATGTAGCTACAAGACGTGTATATAGTAGCATACACCCACAAATGTAGCTGCAAGACGTGTATAGAGTAGCATACACCCACCAATGTATCTACAAGACGAGTATATAGTAACATACACCCACCAATGTAGCTACAAGACGAGTATATAGAGGCATACACCCACCAATGTAGCTACAAGACGTGTATATAGTAGCATACACCAAAAATGTAGCTGCAAGACGTGTATAGAGTAGCATACACCCACCAATGTAGCTACAAGCAAATTCCGTCACACAGTGGCGCCCCCTGGCGAGTAGTGGTTCACCAGTCACGTGACGCGCAGGAGAAAGGCCCTTTGCAAAAGAATATTATATAAACACAAGTAAGTAAATAACTCCACATCGTACTGTTTTATGAAATACATCTCCAATTAGGTGGCCACAGCCCAATGGCCCAAGGATGCGAATTAACACAGAAATAGGTGAATAAACCCGTACACCTCAGGGGAGATGCTGTTACAATGCTCCAAAAGAAACGAGTTAATATTATAGATACTTATACAACGGCTATATGTGTGTATAAGTGTGTGTGTGTGCGTGTGCGCGTGCGCGTGTGAGTCTGTGTGTGCGTGTGCGTTTGCATGCCTGGGCGCAGGTATATGCTGCACGCTGTATCCAATACAGAGTGATCAAATAACGAAATCGGTTTCACCTGATCAACAAATATCAGTTTTCAAAATATGTTTAAATACGATTTGAATAATAATCCGCTTTTACTGTAGACATTTTGTTCACAAGAATAGAGTAAACCTATTACCTACGAAAACAGTCACTGACTCAAACACACATACCAGAGGAGAACGTCAACATCAAGCCAGAAGCCATAATCCAGGTTTTCTTCAGTCGTTTGAAGGCATGAACTCGTACAGGTCGCGGTGTGTCACAGTGAAGATATTGTTTTCTCCGTTATTTATTATGACGAATCCGTCTTAAACCGTATTTTACGGGTGGTGCAATAGAGAGATCTTGGAGGCAGTGAATTCCTAAACTGTGACTCTATGAATAACGCTTCTATTGTCGACGATTGCTATTAATTCGCAATATGACAAAATGAAATCGGATGCGCTAGTTTGTGTACAACGTTGTTGTGGCAATGGTGTCCAGGTGATCCGTCTGTCAACTGTCTTTGCTATGACTACTTCTATGACTTTCCACGATAACTCTCAATAGCTAAATTTATTATTGCTAGTAAACTATGGCGTTGCATCGATAGTTCGGTGTATTGTTAAACCCCTAGTTGTAGCATTGCCTATAAACTACCGATACGATAGTGCAGGCCAGACTCCTATTAGTCTACACTACATCAATGTAGAATAAAACATGAAGTCTAACAAGGCTAACGTTGATACATTCCTGAGATCGATCAATTCAGAAAATGTATTCAATAATTGTATATGTTGCCAACGCGACGTTTCAGCCATTACGAATGCGCCAGAGGGCGCCACTTGCGACAAACTGAACGAGGCCGTCTACTGTGGGTAAGGGCTCCAATGCCTACAACACGTACAATAGCAGGCTTGCTCTAAATGTGTCAAATGTGAGTTACTCCAGTGTATCAGATACTATTTCTGTTTCATGTGACAGCTGTTTGCGATTTAGTAATTGGTCAAATTGTATTTTACTGCAACAAAACCCTGCCCCTTTGTAACGGGACGAGATTATCCCATGCGGGGAGTAGGCTGCTTCGTATTTCACATGAGCACGCAAGCGCATTGGACAACATCAGCAGTTGTCACCGAGTATTTTTGTGTTTTGTTATTGCTTTCCTGCAAATAATTCTTTATACTGTATATTATAACTACTAAAACGCAGTACATAAATTAGTGGTGGTGATCGTGGTGGTGATGGTAGTGGTGGTTGTGGTGGTAGTAGTGATGTTGGTGGTGGTGTTGATGATGGTGATGGTGGTGATGTTGATGGCGGAGGTGGTGATGGTGATCGTAATAGTCTTGTTGGTGGTGGTGATGGTGGTGGTGGTGGTGATGATAGTGATGGTGGTCTTGGCGATGGTGGTGATGGTAATGGTGATGGTGAAGGTGGTGATGATGGTGATGGTTGTGGTTTTAGTGGTGGTGTTGGTGGTGGGTTTGGTAGTTGGCAGTGATGGTGGTCTTGGTGGTGATGATCATGATGGGGATGTTGGTGATGGTGATGGTGGCGATGGTTGTTGTGGTGTGTTGGTGGTCTTGGCAAATACTTTGATAATTTGACCCCCTATATTTCATTCAGCATATGATGCAAGTTACGTAAACCGTCCCAGCTGATTCGCCTTCCTCGGGAATAACGCGTGACGTCACCGGGGCGACTTGACGGGGATCGCCTGGTCGTCTTCACTTGGTGTCCGGCGGCTGTCTTTCTTGCACAGAACTGGTTCGATGATGTGATCGTGTCTCTTTATCTCGAACGGAAACCCTTGAACGTGGTACGCGTCAGTGTCGAAGTTCCACCTGTTTGCTGCCAACACGTTGACAATAGACTGGTCGTAGCGGTGACAGTTGGCCCACGTTGTCCACCGGTCCTCCTCGTCGTAGTCACAGGCAAGCGTGGTCGGTGGCGAGGCACATTTGACGTCGAGTGCACACAGATACATCCTGCGAACAAGACGAGTATATATTAGCACACATCCACCAATGTAGCTACAAGCAAATGTCAGCAGTAATTACCGTTTTGAACATTGTATTTCGATATTTTTAAAATCAGTCACACAGTAGCGTCCTCTGGTGAATAGGTTTTCACCATTCACGTCTCCCGAAGGAGAAAGCCCCTCTGCAAAAAAGTAGTATAAAAACACAAGTAAGTAAATAACTCCACATCTGACTGTTTTATGAAATGTACCTCCAATTAGGTGGCCACAGCCCAATGGCCCAAGGATGCGAATTAACACAGAGATAGGTGGATACACACGCGCACCTCAGGGAAGATGCCGTTACAATGCTCCAGAGGAAACGAGTCAATATATAGATATTTATACAACCGCTATATGTGTGCGTATAAGTGTGTGTTTGTGTGTGTGCACGCGCGTGCGCGTGTGAGTATGTACGTGTGCGTTTGTATATGCTGCACGTTGTAACCAATATAGAGTGATCAGATAACGAAGTCGGTTTCAACCGATCCACAGATATCAGTTTTCAAAATCTGTTCAAATACGCCTTGAATAATAATCCGCTTTTACTGTAGACATTTTGTTCACAAGAATAGAGTGATCCTACTACCTACGAAAACAGCCACTGACTCAAACACACGTACCACAGGAGAACGTTATTGAATGTCGCAAATGTATTGTAAATCAACATCAAGCCAGAAGCCTTAATCCAGGTTTTCTTAAGTCGTTCGACATTAGAAGGCATGAACTCGTACAGGTCGCGGTGTGTCACAGAGAAGATATTGTTTTCTCCGTTATTTATTATGACGAATCCGTCGTTTTCCACTGCCTTGTCGTAAGCCTTAGAGAAGTTACTTCCAACCAATCGGACAAAGGCGTCCATCCAAAACATGCCCGGGAATTCTCGCAGGATCTCCTGAAACACACCCCACTTCCTCGTTACTCTATTGCCACGCCCACTCGTGTAATGTGCCACGCCCACTCGTGTAATATTCCACAAAATGGACAGATCCGATCGAGTCGGAAACTTGTAGATTTACTTAAGGTCAGTTCACTCAAGCAATTCGTGGCACAACACGGAACTCGTCTGTGTGAACCATTAGACACATCGACCCATATCTAAACACGCGACACGCCCTCTTATAGCCTTTGTCACGTTACGACGGATTCGCCTGCTTTTGATCGCTGACTGACGACATTTAAAAGCCGTTCTACTTTGTGAGTTAAATTAGAATATGCCTTTTTCTCCCCCCACCAAAACCGTTCTACAGATAGGCCTGGTGTAGCCGTCTCCCAGATGTGTTTACACTTCCATTCTTTGCATTGCAATATTAGCGACCTCATGTTCGACGATTATTGGGCACAGATCGCTCGTGTAAATCGGCCTGCACAATAACAACCACAACTGCCTACAGAAGGAAGGACAGGACTGTTTTGACTGACAGGATTTCATATCAACAGGTGATTTTTTATTAAGGTATTTTAGTTGTTGTTATGGCAAATACATATTTTTAAATAATATACGTTTGTACGAAATGTTAAAGACTTTAATATATATGTTAAGGTTTGAATAATATAACAATTAGTGCTCTAATAATACTAAATAGTCTGGAAGATGTGTACACATACGTACCCATGCAAGCACGCATATAGATATACATGCATGTATATACACGCACATACACACTACACACACACACGCAAAAAAAAAAACCACACACACACACACACACACACACACTCATACACGCAATCGCACTCATACAGGCAGTCACGTACACATGCAAACACATTAACCAACGAATGCCTGTTAATGTGTAAACAGCACACTACACACCGCACGCCGCACGCCGCACGCCGCACGCCGCACGCCGCACGCCACACACAACACACCACAAAAGAAACACCACACACCGCACGCCGCACACCGCACACCGCATATCGCACACCACACACCGCACACCGCACACCGCACATCGCACACCACAAACCGCACAATACACATCGCACACCAAACTCCAAACTCCAAACTCCAAACACCAAACACAGCACACGCCGCACGAGCTGGAGTTATTCGAGTAAGAATGCACTTTTGCTCACCCACATTACTCGAGAAAATTTTGTAATTGTATGTTATATTTTGAGATGATTTATTTCATAATTGTTGTTTGAGTTTCATTGACATGTGACACACAAAAAACGCAATGTTAATCAGTCGCACATCATTATCTAATTACATGTAATTTTTACTATTAGGTCACTAACAGTGGGAAGGATTGGCAATGTGTACGTATGTCAACAACATGTTTGGTGATTATAAATAGTATTCTAGAAGATAGTGTCGATTTGATGTATATGTGAAAATATGATTGACATAAATTTTTTTAATATAATGAGTTCGTCAATCTGTCATACGTTTGTTTACTGTTGTTTCCGTTGTTCACAGTTGTCGATGGAACCACTACTTAAGATGCCGCAGTGGGCTGATATTCCAAACTGTTCTCAGTCGGCCACTTAGGTTGACGATATGGTAACTATCAAATTGTACCTTTGAAAATTGCATGTAGCTGTTATTGAACGATACGACGGTGTAATTATGATAGGTAGCTCTAACTAACGTCGTGTCCGAGGTGCATTGAGAAGAACGGACACATTCACATAAGTCGTATACTACGTTTCTTTCAGTGCGCACGACTGTGGCTTGGCAATCCGTTGTGCAGCTCGACTCACAACGCAATTTGACGACAGGTTTAATCTGTTAGGTCATTTTTATTTATATTATCTTCAGTATTATTCTCTCCCAACAGAATTTGACGACAGGTTTAATCTGGTATGGTAGGTCATTCTAATTTATATTATCTTCAATACTATTCTGATACCACGTTTCGCAAGCTTCACGTATTTAATTTCGGTTTAATTACTAAAATGTATCAGATCTGCAACCAGTTACGTATTGCACTTCTGACAGACATAGTGTGTTTTTTAAATTGTAACCCCCATGATTTTCACACCCGGACGAATTTTGATAAAATCAAAATTTACGATGGGCCTACTAGATCAAATTAAAAACTACCGCCCCGTACATGCAAAAAACTAGCGGACATGTGGGTCCACAAACAAATAGACTGGCTGGCTGGCAGGCAGGCAGGCAGGCAGGCAGGCAGGCAGGCAGGCAGGCAGGCAGGCAGGCAGGCAGGCAGGCAGGCAGGCAGGCAGGCAGGCAGGCAGGCAGGCAGGCAGGCAGGCAGGCAGGCGGGCAGGCAGGCAGGCAGGCAGGCAGGCAGGCAGGCAGGCAGGCAGGCAGGCAGGCAGGCAGGCAGGCAGGCAGGCAGGCAGGCAGGCAGGCAGGCAGGCAGGCAGGCAGGCAGGCAGGCAGGCAGGCAGGCAGGAAGGCAGGCAGGCAGACAGGCAGGCAGGAAGGAAGGAAGGAAGGCAAAGAGATATGTAGACATACTGTCAGACAGACAGATAGACAAGTAGACAGGTGACCGTTTTGTTTTATACTTTAAACATATAATTAACACCCACTCATGTTCAGACGGTAATTGCCAGTACACCCTTGGCCAGGCTCGTGAACCAAGTTACTGTATATGCTGCATGGCGGTCTGTCTTAATGACAGGTGTGTCGTGGTGGGGCTGAGTGTTCATGCTGCATGGCGGTCTGTCTTAATGACAGGTGTGTTGTGGTGGGGCTTAGTGTTTATGCTGCATGGTGGTCTGTCTTAATGACATGTGTGTTGTGGTGGGGTAAAGTGTTTATGCTGCATGGTGGTCTGTCTTAATGACAGGTGTGTTGTGGTGGGGTTTAGTGTTTATGCTGCATGGCGGTCAGTCTTAATGATAGGTGTGCTGTGGTGGGGTTTAGTGTTTATGCTGCATGGCGGTCAGTCTTAATGATAGGTGTGCTGTGGTGGGGTTTAGTGTTTGTGCTGCATGGCGGTCTGTCTTAATGACAGGTGTGCTGTGATGGGGTTTAGTGTTTATGCTGCATGGTGATCTGTCTTAATGACAGGTGTGTTGTGGTGGGGTTTAGTGTTTATGCTGCATGGTGGTCTGTCTTAATGACAGGTGTGTTGTGGTGGGGTTTAGTGTTTATGCTGCATGGCATTCTGTCTTAATGACAGGTGTGTTGTGGTGGGGTTTAGTGTTTATGCTGCACGGTGGTCTGTCTTAATGACAGGTGTGTCGTGGGGGGGTTTAGTGTTTATGCTGCGTGGCAGTCTGTCTTAATGACAGGTGTGCTGTGGTGGGGTTTAGTGTTTATGCTGCATGGCAGTCTGTCTTAATGACAGGTGTGCTGTGGTGGGGTTTAGTGTTTATGCTGCATGGCAGTCTGTCTTAATGACAGGTGTGTTGTGGTGGGGTTTAGTGTTTATGCTGCACGGTGGTCTGTCTTAATGACAGGTGTGTCGTGGGGGGGTTTAGTGTTTATGCTGCGTGGCAGTCTGTCTTAATGACAGGTGTGCTGTGGTGGGGTTTAGTGTTTATGCTGCATGGCAGTCTGTCTTAATGACAGGTGTGCTGTGATGGGGTTTAGTGTTTATGCTGCATGGTGATCTGTCTTAATGACAGGTGTGTTGTGGTGGGGTTTAGTGTTTATGCTGCATGGTGGTCTGTCTTAATGACAGGTGTGTTGTGGTGGGGTTTAGTGTTTATGCTGCATGGCAGTCTGTCTTAATGACAGGTGTGTTGTGGTGGGGTTTAGTGTTTATGCTGCACGGTGGTCTGTCTTAATGACAGGTGTGTCGTGGGGGGGTTTAGTGTTTATGCTGCGTGGCAGTCTGTCTTAATGACAGGTGTGCTGTGGTGGGGTTTAGTGTTTATGCTGCATGGCAGTCTGTCTTAATGACAGGTGTGCTGTGGTGGGGTTTAGTGTTTATGCTGCATGGCAGTCTGTCTTAATGACAGGTGTGTCGTGATGGGGTTTAGTGTTGACATACATCTTCTTAGTGAGTGTTTGTTTCTTTGTAGGACAAGGACTGCTAATGGCAGCTGGAGACAGCCCTGGTCAAGTTACTGGGACTGGACCGGTGGACAAACAATGACAATGATAATTAGTACTATTGTTTTTTAGTCTGCAAATATGAAATAGTTTTGTTTTTGTTTGTCTACAAACATAGTTGTATTATGAATAGTTCACTGTATTTTATAGATTAATGTTAAGTGATATATTTGTTACAAATTTCAATATAATAAGGAAGTGCGGAATTGTGTTATTTCTGTTATACGTGTTCGCATATTTTGCAACATATATTTCAACAAATATGTAATATGTACGTGGATGTGGGTGCGTTTACGTGCGCGTGTGTACGAGGGTGTTTGTTCGTGTTCGTCTGCGCTTGTACGCGTGTGTGCGTGCACGCGCATATGTGGGCGGGTGTTTGTTTGTGTAAACCTGATCGTTTGTAAAATGTTTTTTTTTTCACTTGTGATTACATTAGTATCAACAGTGTTACACTAAGCCATGTAACCCCAACCTGTAAAGACATCTGATACTATGTTTCATGTGTGTGTTCGCGTGTCTATGCCTGTATGTGCGCGAGTATGAGTGCGTGTAAATAAATGCATGTGTGTATGTTTGAGTGCGCGCGCGCGCGTGTATGTGCGTGTGTGTGCGATTATATTATATGCGCGTGCTTGAGTGTATTTGTTGTATCAACAGTTGCGTTTAGTTCGATATGCTGCAATGCATTTCTTAATAAATAGCTGTTATTTAATAAGACATTGTTTTATTGATCTGAAGATAGTAATTGTTTCATCATCATTTTTACTAGCCACATAATTAGTACATTTAAATACGTACATATATGTTTCACTAAACGCCATCAGCACGATCTTTAACACGACAAGCTACGTGAACGACGATGCAGGAAATGGTTATTTGTCAGAAATAAGTATTAATTGTTTATCTGCTATAATATATGAATAATTTAAATATTCACACACACACATACACCCACGCGCACGCACACGCACGCACCCACACACGCATATACACACGGGGATTTAGTTATTCCACTGAAAAAGATTTCTTCCTAACTTGAAAAATATGATTTGTGTCCTACGAATTGAAAAGGGTATATGTTTTGACAGAAGTCTAACACTTGTTTAGGGAGGTAAATTAGTAAAGCTCTCATGGATGGTATACATATATAATACTACACACTGGGTGCCCCCTTGGGAGAGGTCGCCCTGTTTGGAATCGTTCCACTTGCCACGGTTCGCTGATTCCGAGCGTGGATAAAGCATCAATACTGGCGAAGGCTGCTTTATATTTGCTCGCCGTGTAAGCATGATCGATCGGCAAAGGCAAATCTAGTTTATACACTAATTAATAAAAACCGTAATAATGTCACGTACTTGCTTGAAGTCCATAGTATGGACGAAGCTGAATATTATTTACATTAAATTACGTTTTCTTATTTACATATTCACCACACGTCACGTTTAGTGTTCTTGGAGTGGTATTGTGTAGATACTATCCGTGTTGGGATTATGCTTTAGTCGTCGTTGTGTAGGGGTCGTTCGTAAAGTAGGCTACGTCACGCTTAGCAGAATGGGTATTTATGCGAAAACGTTGCGAAGCGCAATTTCGTGAGACGGACGTCTTGTAGATCGTTACGTAACGATTAAAGACATGTCATGGGGTGGGCGATAATATTAACCTAACTGTAACATTTTCCGCTAGGCTATATGTAATTATATATTAATACCTTAACTCTAGAACAGAATACGTGTATCTCCTCCAAGCGCCGGTGTTCACTCACCGTCTTATGTATTCAGTCCGTTCCTTTGCCCTCTCATCTACCAATCGGCGATGTATTTGAAAAAAACTAAAGGAAGATATTTAGATTTTTTAAATATTTTATAAGTTGTCAATCATTCACAAGGTGGCGCCACTGGAGTTATGTTAAAAGTATTATATTCTGCATTTTACTGCCGCAATTGGCGATAGCTGAAATTAAATGGTCATGGGAACGAATGTAGTTGCCCTTGGTTTGTTGCTCCGCGGGAAAGCAAGTAACGACCAATGTACACTTGGCTTTTGTTACAATTGAATAATGCATGAGTCAGTTACGGTGTCTCTGCGTTCAGATCAATAAAACAACCTACACACTACTCCCCTTTTCTGTGATGGCCGAGTTTCGTGCTTTATCCAATTTTAGTCACATTCCCCAAATTAGAGAAAAGTAATTTGGCAGACGAGATGTCCGTATTCTTCGTTTAAACGTTCTCTTTAAACCATTGGATCGTGTGGCTAAACAGAAACTAGTAGGGTAACTTCTACTTGATATAATCAATAGGGCCTACGGACCAGAGCAGTATGTCTGTTTCATATTAAGCGGCTGATTTCGATTTCCGAAAAAATGGACTTCTTGCAAAGTATAAGCATGGCTACCGATAGTTTTAATTCGTCCATAATTCGTTTTTATACTGTTTTAGTGGTAAATGCATTGACATTTATCACCATTACGGTGGCACCATCTGTAGATTTGATCCCCACTCAATTAGATTCTCTAAGGTAGGAGATGTTCCGTCCAGAAAAAAGCATAACATATCAAAACACGTGAATGTACAACTCCAAGTAAGCCTAACTCACAACTGGTTCTCGAATGCATCTCCAATTGGTAGATCTGAGGCCAGTGGTCCATGAAGAAGCGATTGAACATAGAGAGATGCGAGTAGGCCTGGACGGTTCGGATAATTTACAATGATTCAATGTTAGCGTAATAACATGTAGATAATTGACATGATGCGAGTGATTTGCAGATGGGTCAAGTATACCATAAAGGAATTGTTGACGTCATCCATACGAAATGTAAAGCTATTCGCATATGAAATATAGGTTTCAAAACCATAATTCGTAGTATGTTCATTTTAAGGTACGGAACGACGATGGCATATAGTATGTATAGCACACGTTTATTTACCAGATACATTGAACGTAAGATTTGCAATGATATGTGTGAACGGATTACCCAAGACGTGCTAGGCAAAATATAATGACGTGCTCCATGTGTGCGTGTGCGTGTGCGTGTGCGTGTGCGAGCGCCTGTGAGTTATATTAAACGACGAACGCAACACGTTCACTGCTACTAGATGTGCCTGGTTTTGGAGTCCTAATGGACGATGACGTTCTTACGAATTTGCGAAGCACGAGCTAACATTCGAGGAACTATCGCAATTGGGTGAGTTCTTAAAGATGGGAACATCGAAAATCCAAGAAACATTGCAAGACACTGATCATGCGGAAACCAACACCTTCAACTTATTAGAGGCGTGGACAAGTTCCACAAGAGATGTGGACGACGCTACGGCCTTGTATGATCAACTAAGCGCAGTGTGTCGTGGCATCGGTAGAGCTGATCTGGCGGACTTTGTGCAGACTGGTGAGTGTGCCGCAGTACCTGAAACATCACGGCAAGTTCCCTTGATTTGTTATTTACAATTCCTCCTCGCTACGGAAAAGGGATACACAATAATATGTGAAAACATATGTTCACCTAGTTCATTCTTACGATACCTTGGGGGTCCAATTGGGTAAATAAATATTACATTTCGGTCGTTCTCCTTCTTCTTGGAGTGACGCTTCAGCGGTTTCAGAACATTAACGAATGAATGTGAGACCCTGCAGTACCATGCTGAGCTCGTCCGTCTTTTGTAGATACATTTCTGCGAATCAACATGTCACATACACTAGCACAATACATAACATTCCTAAACTCAACATAAATGTGTTTAACGTAATATTAAATTTAAGGTAAAACGGCGCAAAAGATGAAACATTATATCCCCGTGCCAAACGTTTATTATTCCGCTGGTGGGACATAGCGACCAATACTTGTAAAAGCATAATAATATTACTTATCGAATAACACATCAAATACCAAAATGATATGTATATAGATGGTAGCAAGTGTGATCAAATAGGTAAATGTTTATATAGTACGTACACTTTCTCTAAAATAGTTAAAATGGTAATTAACCCAGAATGCAATTTTAATGCGATGACTTCTCATGCGCACCACGACAGTTGTGGCGATGATCAACTTGGAAGCGAGAGCAAGGTTTGTTTCAGATCTTACTGATGAAAGGATAAAGTTTTTTACAGGTATATATGGTGTTGTTTAATATGTGTTAGTGAATAAATGTCATTAAGTTGGCCTGGTTCAATCAACATTGGTCTTGTATCGTTGCTTTGCACAGAAAGGTGTATGTCACAGGGGCGCATACATTGATTTTGTGTGAGGCAGCGATGCAATATTTATAGTAAAGGTGCAGATGGTAGCGCCCCCTAGTAGATAGGCCTGGAGTTTCCCTAGTGATCAAGCTGAGACCAACGCGGAGGAATATGTAAAGGAGTGATAGGGGCTATATAGGCCAGCCACAAAGGAAATTCAGCCTCATTCTCTGGTTTGGTTTGATTCAGTGTATACTATTGGCTCGCCAATCACCAAGATTCTGTGTGCTGTTTTTATGTCGATTTAGTTATATTTGGTATCGTTGTTTTGCCCACCCTCCTCCCTATATCACTTTACTGGTTGGTTCAGAAGCTTTTTAATTGGCGCTTTCATTATAAGGGCGGGGCGGAGTGACCCCCACCGTTACGGTGGTAGTGGGAAGTATAGTGCAGTCATGTAGTTAGTCATGTTAGTAAGTAGATGTCTCGGAAGTTATATGCTTAGAAATTGTAGGTATTGCTTAACAATGCTGTTGGGGCCGGCATGCTTGCTGTGTATTGATGTATGTATATATGGTGTGGTTTTATGTATATATGGTGTTGTTTAATATGTGTTAGTGAATAAATGTCATTAAGTTGGCCTGGTTCAATCAACATTGGTCTTGTATCGTTGCTTTGCACAGAAAGGTGTATGTGACAGGGGCGCATACAGTTTTTTACAGCAGCTGCAAACCCCACAAGTTGGTATGCTTGATATTAGCGAAGCTTACTAGATAGCATATATACAGTGATCTTTGTTCACTTTGTGATGTTTCCCCCGGCCGGGTTCTCTATAGAAATCTCAATGTGTGCATTCGGGAATGGGAAAACACACCATCTTCAGTGGCAACGTTATGAATAGTGCCGTGACGTAATGCCTAGATTTTTAGGGATACAATCGAACTTCGCGTTAGGTCATTTTGGTAATACAGTCACGAAAATTATTAGTGTACCTGTAGAGTATACAAAATATGTGAAATGACGGGATACGAAATGGCGGAAACAAAATCGCCGCTCGCGGGCCCTCCATAGGATAACCAGCTGCACCATACACTACTAAAATAGTCACTACCATAATACGATCACCTCGCCATTCGGGTCACCTTGTCCCAGTTCTGAGGGTAACCTTAATAATGAGGCTCCCTGTACAACATTTATTTTCCTGAGGTTATGGTGCTTTGTTTGTTCCTTTCAAATCAACTACACTGCGCTACTGATTTGCAAATCTAAACACACTTTTATAAATTGCAGGATGCTCCAAAAGACCATCCTTAAAGAACATCTAGCAAAATTTTGAATTTCTAACACCCCCACCTCTTGTATCGCTTCGCAACGGTGGTTTGTACACCTCTCCTAAAAGTGCATTCGTTTTCAAAAAAGACTTTCCTATCTGTTATTATCTATTATAAACTATTATGCACACATCGATGTTACATTCCTTGCATATCTGTATTGATTCGTTGTTCACAGGTAAAATAAAGGCATGCATAATTAGTAATAAATAATGTTACCAAAATAGTCCATGTTTCTGTACTTTTAATAGTCACAGTGACTGTAGGGCGAGGGGAGGAGGCGGTAGCTCAGCGGGTTGTCGATCGGGGTTCGAGTCCGCTCAGGCTTACGTTGCCAGCTTCTTTCATTACAGGTCTTGTTCGTTTTTACACGGAAGCATAAACATGCATGTATGTAAAGGGAAACCCCCTGTGGGGGCATAATTAGCTGCTGCCAGAACCTTCGTTCTGATGATGGGGTAAGCGCAATGGCGGTACCAACATAGTATAAGACAGAACGTCACTATTATATATTATGTGTGTGTTTACCTCAACACACTAGAAAACACGCGCTTATGTTTGCAACTGACACTGCAATTATTGCTACCAATCTTATCTTGACCGCCAAGCGAGCTAACACGTTTTCGTTTTTAATTGTTGCGTAACGCTTGACGCCCAGAGAACCCGTTCGTCACGCTGATTCGGAGATCCCCAACATCTGGAAAGGTAACTTCTACAAGAAAACTGATGTGTTATGTCTACAGTGAAAAGGAAGCACGACAAAGGCAAGGAACATCGAGTCCTGCATGTTATGTCACTGCCCCAAGGATACGAACAGCCAGAGCTGGGGGCAAACGCATCCTCGCTCTTTCTCGCGAGAGGACATTTGAACATGACCCGAGTTATGTTAAGTACGAACCTAGCGTACTTAGTGTACCTGTTCACGAAAGGTGCAACAACTGACGTGACAATCCTAACGTGAGTATATCATATATGATTTAGATTTAGTTGTTATGAAAGGGTACGTGTCCGTTCATTAGTTTGCAACGACTGCCAGAGCTGGGTGGATTTTGCGTTGTCTGGCTGTCCAAAATCATGGGCAGAGACCAAAGATGCCGGATTCACCTTTCGGTGTATGGGGTGTTTGAGGGTGGAATGTCTGATGAAGGAGGTGTGTAAGTTGACGGATATAGTGAAGGAAATGGAGGTGAGACTCAACACAGAAATAGATGGAGCAGAGTGGGATGACGCGGAGAGAGTTGAGAATTCTACAACACAGAAGGAGCAGAGTGTGACACGGAGATTGAAGAAAGGAGACTGAGAGGAGGGAAGGTGACCGATGTGAAGGAAAAAGACATTGAGAAAACAGAGGGACGCAGGAAAAGTGTTCGGCAGAGGAAAAGAAAACGAGTCAGTGGGGAAAGATCAACAGGTAGTCAGACTGTAGAGAACGAGGAGAGACGCGACAGCGATACAGGTGGTGAAGAGATAGATACCACAGAGGCAGTTGGTAAGACTGTGAGACAGAAGACTGATGGAAGAAGACAGAGTGTTCAGCAAAAAAACAGAAAACATGACAGGCGTGAAGGTGACGGGGAGAAAGTGACCGTAGTGAAGGAGGTAGCCGGGGAAAAGGGACGGGAGAGGAAAGTAGAAAATGTGATGGGAGGAAAGAAGAAGGGACGAAAGGAAGTGAGAGTAAATGTGCTACTGAAGAGATACCAAAACTGAGGGATCTTATTTATGAAAAACGCCTAAAAATGTGGTTTAACAACACTAGAGACCAAGAGATTGAGAGGAGATCAGATAGAAGTGCTTAAAATATTGAATGGTTATGAAAATATTGATAGAAATATGTTTTTTTTAGTTAAGAAATATAGAAAGACTAGAGGACATGAAGTTACACTAGTAAAGGAGCAGTGTAGATTAGACGTAAGAAAGTTCTCATTTTCACAAAGGACTGTGAATGAATGGAACAGATTATCTGATGACTGTGTGGGTGCTAGTAGCGTGAATATGTTTTAAAATAAAATCCACACATACCTCAGAAGGGCTGGATATATATAGATAAAAGGGTTGGACTCTCGATAAGCCAAAGGGCTTCCTTGTCCACCTAACATCTAGAGTTAATTCTCTGGATGGCATTCTTGTTAAATTATTGGTCCGTGCGCCTATGGCGTCGATTTCACCAGTAACGTTAAAGATAAAGGGCTGCTGTCATAATCAAGGCTTTGATTAATTACGCAGAGTAGTAGTATTAACTGATCCCATACCGGCCATTGCATCACTGTTGTTTTCACCAGATCAGTGGGATACGCAAATTGGAAAATACAAACTGTGCAACATAAGAATACCTCATGCGAGTTTGTATTGTTTTAATATCCGCATGTAGCACCTGTTAAGATACATGCCATTAACGCAGGCTAATGATATCGTGGCAAAACACAATATCAATATAGTATATATTATAGAGTAAATAGGTGTTAGCCATCCAGTTGAAACACCCACTGAGCTGGCGTTGTATATGCACACGTGACAATTATTGTACCATCGATAACCGAATTATTTCCTTGTTTATTTAGCTGTATATATGATTATTTGGGAATCAACTATGGTTGCTGTTTGTGTACGAATAATGTTCGCGTAATAATTGCAGCGTGGCTGAATTGTTTCCATAGATGTGTTTCAAGTTTATATATCAAAATATTGTTGATTATTATCGCCATTTTAACATGTGTTTTGAACTATGCGGATTAGTGTAGGGCCTACTGCTGATAAGTTATCTGATATTATGTCTGTGTTTTGAACTATGCGGATTAGTGTAGGGCCTACTGCTGATGAGTTATCTGATATTAGGTCTGTGTTTTGAACTATGCGGATTAGTGTAAGGCCTACTGCTGATGAGTTATCTGATTACAGGTCTGTGTTAACTGTTGTAACCACGAAATATCATTTACCCGACAGTTTGAACGACGACCATGTGTTTGCAAAGGACGAAGCGGGACGGTCAATATCTGATGTCAGGGAGAAGGTTAATTACCTGCCTCGCCACCATGAATCGAATCAACGTGTCTGGTTGGACTGGATACAGACCGGACCACTTTCGATAGCACAACTACCCCTCTGGGTATCAATGCATCTTTTCTTTCTAGAATAATGTGTTAACTATACTGTTTCATCTGTGTGTCATTATTATTTTATATGGACACAGTGATTGACTGGCTGGAATAGAGTCACGTTATTATTATTAATAAATGAGGAATAAACAAAGTCGGCTTAACTATAGCTAGATAAGGGCCATCGCGCATAGATCATCGCACATCATCCATCGCATCCGACATAACATCGCACATGCATAGCATCGTCCATCGCATCGAATTTCTCATCTAGTATCGCATAAGTGCGCTGCGAAATTCATACCTTTTTTTCGGCCATCATAAACAAAAATGTACAAATTTATACTATTAATCGGTTACTTCTGGCGCTAAATTGCACAGTACCTGTAACAGTGGCGCCGTATGCCGACTACGAGAACTGGCTAATAATGAAATAATCACCTCTCCCTACGGATAGTTCTTGGTATTTCACTTGAGGGTGCCACCGTGCAGAGAAGAATATCACGAGTTTATTTTTTGTTTGTGTGCGAAGAATCATTGTCTTAAAAATGAAGTTAGCTATGTCAACGGCCGACGACAAGTTGTTGGACCACAAAGACTTCGATACGGTGCAATCTGCAAGTGCTGCCGGAGTAATCACGCGAATCGCCGGTATATGTGGACTGATCGCCGTAGCTCTAGGGGCGTACGGCTTTCATGGTAAGGCCAAGGGGGTCATGCCCCAGTTAGACTTCTTGTTTCGTCGTATTTTTGAGAAATTATTTTTACAAAATTCACACACTTGTTCCTTGTTGTAGTAAATCCCTTCCCTATAAGAAGAACCCCTCAGGACTTCACTGGATTGGCACGGCGTCCTAGTTGGATCGACCTATTAGTGTGTATTGAGTAGATATAGACTCTGGTTAAGGTCTCTAGTTGATCATGTAGTCCACCTTGTATCGAAAGCAGTGGCATACACCCCATAACACAGTCCATCAAAAGTTTAATTATTTGTTCCCCATAACTTCGAATCACAGGGTAATTTAACATGGGTAGAATGTTCCCCAGGTTGTTCATGAACTTGGTTCGTTCAGGGTACAGGGCAATACTGCTTAAGAGGCAGTGTGATAAGTCCTCGCAGCCTTGGTGACACAGCTGACAGGTCAGCGAGCCACCAGACTGTTTGGCTACGTCAGCCTGGAGCCAGTATTGTCCTGCCAACACACGCACCTTAGTACAGTCTCTCATAATATCATGCGGTGAATCTCTCACAGTGCCCCAGACTGGATGTAATGAGCCTGGTTTGCACTTGAATGTGTTTAAATGTAGAAATGTAACTTTCCTGCGAGTCTCCTCTCTTAAGTGTTCGAATGTAACACAAGTTATGTTCGTTTTCAGTGTATGTCTCTCAGAGGGTGGGTTGTTACAGAGCTCATAGGATGATGGCAAGTTGTCATTCTGGAGCAACTCTTTAACTGTCACAATCCAGGTCTTGGAGGCATGGTCTTTGACCGCTAGCTGGCGCTGGATGACCTGGCACTCTACATTTGCTGGGTCTATGGTCATGCTCACATACAGCGTTAGAATGTTTCGTGCTAGTATGGCTGATGTAGGTAGCTGTCCAAGTATCAGATACATGGCACTCCACACTTGCTGGGTCTCATCATGCTCACATACAGTGTTAGAATGTTTCGTGCTAGTATGGCTGACGCAGGTAGCTGTCCAAGTATCAGATACATGGCACTCCACACTTGCTGGGTCTCTCATCATGCTCACATACAACGTTAGAATGTTTCGTGCTAGTATGGCTGATGTAGGTAGCTGTCCAAGTATTAGATACATGGCACTCCACACTTGCTGTGTCTCATCATGCTCACATACAGCGTTAGAATGTTTCGTGCTAGTATGGCTGATGTAGGTAGCTGTCCAAGTATCAGATACATGGCACTCCACACTTGCTGGGTCTCATCATGCTCACATACAGTGTTAGAATGTTTCGTGCTAGTATGGCTGATGTAGGTAGGTGTCCAAGTATTAGATACATGGCACTCCACACTTGCTGTGTCTCATCATGCTCACATACAGCGTTAGAATGTTTCGTGCTAGTATGGCTGATGTAGGTAGCTGTCCAAGTATCAGATACATGGCAATCCACACTTGCTGGGTCTCATCATGCTCACATACAGTGTTAGAATGTTTCGTGCCAGTATGGCTGATGTAGGTAGCTGTCCAAGTATCAGATACATGGCACTCCACACTTGCTGGGTCTCATCATGCTCACATACAGCGTTAGAATGTTCCGTGCTAGTATGGCTGATGTAGGTAGCTGTCCAAGTATCAGATACAAATGGCACTCCGCACTTGCTGTGTCTCATCATGCTCACATACAACGTTAGAATGTTTCGTGCTAGTATGGCTGATGTAGGTAGCTGTCCACGTATCAGATACATGGCACTCCACACTTGCTGTGTCTCATCATGCTCACATACAGCGTTAGAATGTTCCGTGCTAGTAAGGCTGATGTAGGTAGCTGTCCAAGTATCAGATACAAATGGCACTCCGCACTTGCTGTGTCTCATCATGCTCACATACAGCGTTAGAATGTTCCGTGCTAGTAAGGCTGATGTAGGTAGGTGTCCAAGTATCAGATACATGGCACTCCACACTTGCTGTGTCTCATCATGCTCACATACAGCGTTAGAATGTTTCGTGCTAGTAAGGCTGATGTAGGTAGCTGTCCATGTATCAGATACATGGCACTCCACACTTGCTGTGTCTCATCATGCTCACATACAGCGTTAGAATGTTTCGTGCTAGTAAGGCTGATGTAGGTAGCTGTCCAAGTATCAGATACATGGCACTCCACACTTGCTGTGTCTCATCATGCTCACATACAGCGTTAGAATGTTTCGTGCTAGTATGGCTGATGTAGGTAGCTGTCCAAGTATCAGATACATGGCACTCCACACTTGCTGTGTCTCATCATGCTCACATACAGTGTTAGAATGTTTCGTGCTAGTATGGCTGATGTAGGTAGCTGTCCAAGTATCAGATACATGGCACTCCACACTTGCTTGGTCTCACCATGCTCACATACAGTGTTAGAATGTTTCGTGCTAGTATGGCTGATGTAGGTAGCTGTCCAAGTATTAGATACATGGCACTCCACACTTGCTTGGTCTCACCATGCTCACATACAGCGTTAGAATGTTTCGTGCTAGTATGGCTGATGCAGGTAGCTGTCCAAGTATCAGATACATGGCACTCCACACTTGCTGTGTCTCATCATGCTCACATACAGCGTTAGAATGTTTCGTGCTAGTATGGCTGATGCAGGTAGCTGTCCAAGTATCAGATACATGGCACTCCACACTTGCTGTGTCTCATCATGCTCACATACAGTGTTAGAATGTTTCGTGCTAGTATGGCTGATGTAGGTAGCTGTCCAAGTATCAGATACATGGCACTCCACACTTGCTGTGTCTCATCATGCTCACATACAGCGTTAGAATGTTTCGTGCTAGTATGGCTGATGCAGGTAGCTGTCCAAGTATCAGATACATGGCACTCCACACTTGCTGTGTCTCACCATGCTCACATACAGTGTTAGAATGTTTCGTGCTAGTAAGGCTGATGTAGGTAGCTGTCCAAGTATTATATACATGGCACTCCACACTTGCTGTGTCTCACCATGCTCACATACAGTGTTAGAATGTTTCGTGCTAGTATGGCTGATGTAGGTAGGTGTCCAATTTCAGATACATGGCACTCCACACTTGCTTGGTCTCACCATGCTCACATACAGTGTTAGAATGTTTCGTGCTAGTATGGCTGATGTAGGTAGGTGTCCAAGTATTAGATACATGGCACTCCACACTTGCTGTGTCTCATCATGCTCACATACAGTGTTAGAATGTTTCGTGCTAGTAAGGCTGATGTAGGTAGCTGTCCAAGTATTATATACATGGCACTCCACACTTGTTTGGTCTCACCATGCTCACATACAGTGTTAGAATGTTTCGTGCTAGTATGGCTGATGCAGGTAGCTGTCCAAGTATTAGATACATGGCACTCCACACTTGCTTGGTCTCACCATGCTCACATACAGTGTTAGAATGTTTCGTGCTAGTAAGGCTGATGTAGGTAGCTGTCCAAGTATTAGATACATGGCACTCCACACTTGCTGGGTCTCATCATGCTCACATACAGTGTTAGAATGTTTCGTGCTAGTGTTAGAATGTTTCGTGCTAGTAAGGCTGATGTAGGTAGCTGTCCAAGTATTATATACATGGCACTCCACACTTGCTTGGTCTCACCATGCTCACATACAGCGTTAGAATGTTTCGTGCTAGTATGGCTGATGCAGGTAGCTGTCCAAGTATCAGATACATGGCACTCCACACTTGCTGTGTCTCACCATGCTCACATACAGCGTTAGAATGTTTCGTGCTAGTATGGCTGATGTAGGTAGCTGTCCAAGTATTAGATACATGGCACTCCACACTTGCTGGGTCTCATCATGCTCACATACAGCGTTAGAATGTTTCGTGCTAGTATGGCTGATGTAGGTAGCTGTCCAAGTATTAGATACATGGCACTCCTCACTTGCTGTGTCTCATCATGCTCACATACAGTGTTAGAATGTTTTGTGCTAGTAAGGCTGATGTAGGTAGCTGTCCAAGTATCAGATACATGGCACTCCACACTTGCTTGGTCTCACCATGCTCACATACAGTGTTAGAATGTTTCGTGCTAGTAAGGCTGATGTAGGTAGCTGTCCAAGTATTATATACATGGCACTCCACACTTGCTGTGTCTCATCATGCTCACATACAACGTTAGAATGTTTCATGCTAGTATGGCTGATGTAGGTAGGTGTCCAAGTATTAGATACATGGCACTCCACACTTGCTTGGTCTCATCATGCTCACATACAACGTTAGAATGTTTCATGCTAGTAAGGCTGATGTAGGTAGCTGTCCACGTATCAGATACATGGCACTCTAAACTTGCTTGGTCTCATCATGCTCACATACAGTGTTAGAATGTTTCATGCTAGTATGGCTGATGTAGGTAGCTGTCCAAGTATCAGATACATGGCACTCCACACTTGCTGGGTCTCATCATGCTCACATACAGCGTTAGAATGTTTCGTGCTAGTATGGCTGATGTAGGTAGCTGTCCAAGTATCAGATACATGGCACTCCACACTTGCTGGGTCTCATCATGCTCACATACAGTGTTAGAATGTTTCGTGCCAGTATGGCTGATGTAGGTAGCTGTCCAAGTATCAGATACATGGCACTCCACACTTGCTGGGTCTCATCATGCTCACATACAGCGTTAGAATGTTCCGTGCTAGTATGGCTGATGTAGGTAGCTGTCCAAGTATCAGATACAAATGGCACTCCGCACTTGCTGTGTCTCATCATGCTCACATACAACGTTAGAATGTTTCGTGCTAGTATGGCTGATGTAGGTAGCTGTCCACGTATCAGATACATGGCACTCCACACTTGCTGTGTCTCATCATGCTCACATACAGCGTTAGAATGTTCCGTGCTAGTAAGGCTGATGTAGGTAGCTGTCCAAGTATCAGATACAAATGGCACTCCGCACTTGCTGTGTCTCATCATGCTCACATACAGCGTTAGAATGTTCCGTGCTAGTAAGGCTGATGTAGGTAGCTGTCCAAGTATCAGATACATGGCACTCCACACTTGCTGTGTCTCATCATGCTCACATACAGCGTTAGAATGTTTCGTGCTAGTATGGCTGACACAGGTAGCTGTCCAAGTATCAGATACATGGCACTCCACACTTGCTTGGTCTCACCATGCTCACATACAGTGTTAGAATGTTTCGTGCTAGTATGGCTGATGTAGGTAGGTGTCCAAGTATCAGATACATGGCACTCCACACTTGCTTGGTCTCACCATGCTCACATACAGTGTTAGAATGTTTCGTGCTAGTATGGCTGATGCAGGTAGCTGTCCAAGTATCATATACATGGCACTCCACACTTGCTTGGTCTCACCATGCTCACATACAGTGTTAGAATGTTTCGTGCTAGTAAGGCTGATGTAGGTAGCTGTCCAAGTATTATATACATGGCACTCCACACTTGCTGGGTCTCACCATGCTCACATACAGTGTTAGAATGTTTCGTGCTAGTAAGGCTGATGTAGGTAGCTGTCCAAGTATTATATACATGGCACTCCACACTTGCTGTGTCTCATCATGCACACATACAGTGTTAGAATGTTTCATGCCAGTATGGCTGATGTAGGTAGCTGTCCAAGTATTATATACATGGCGCTCCACACTTGCTGGGTCTCATCATGCTCACATACAGTGTTAGAATGTTTCGTGCTAGTAAGGCTGATGTAGGTAGCTGTCCAAGTATCAGATACATGGCACTCCACACTTGCTGTGTCTCATCATGCTCACATACAGCGTTAGAATGTTTCATGCCAGTATGGCTGATGTAGGTAGCTGTCCAAGTATCAGATACATGGCACTCCACACTTGCTTGGTCTCACCATGCTCACATACAGTGTTAGAATGTTTCGTGCTAGTATGGCTGATGTAGGTAGGTGTCCAAGTATTAGATACATGGCACTCCACACTTGCTTGGTCTCACCATGCTCACATACAGCGTTAGAATGTTTCGTGCTAGTATGGCTGATGCAGGTAGCTGTCCACGTATCAGATACATGGCATTCCACACTTGCTTGGTCTCACCATGCTCACATACAGTGTTAGAATGTTTCGTGCTAGTATGGCTGATGTAGGTAGGTGTCCAAGTATTAGATACATGGCACTCCACACTTGCTTGGTCTCACCATGCTCACATACAGCGTTAGAATGTTTCGTGCTAGTATGGCTGATGCAGGTAGCTGTCCAAGTATCAGATACATGGCACTCCACACTTGCTGGGTCTCATCATGCTCACATACAGCGTTAGAATGTTTCGTGCTAGTATGGCTGATGTAGGTAGCTGTCCAAGTATTAGATACATGGCACTCCTCACTTGCTGTGTCTCATCATGCTCACATACAGTGTTAGAATGTTTTGTGCTAGTAAGGCTGATGTAGGTAGCTGTCCAAGTATCAGATACATGGCACTCCACACTTGCTTGGTCTCACCATGCTCACATACAGTGTTAGAATGTTTCGTGCTAGTAAGGCTGATGTAGGTAGCTGTCCAAGTATTATATACATGGCACTCCACACTTGCTGTGTCTCATCATGCTCACATACAACGTTAGAATGTTTCATGCTAGTATGGCTGATGTAGGTAGGTGTCCAAGTATTAGATACATGGCACTCCACACTTGCTTGGTCTCATCATGCTCACATACAACGTTAGAATGTTTCATGCTAGTAAGGCTGATGTAGGTAGCTGTCCACGTATCAGATACATGGCACTCTAAACTTGCTTGGTCTCATCATGCTCACATACAGTGTTAGAATGTTTCATGCTAGTATGGCTGATGTAGGTAGCTGTCCAAGTATCAGATACATGGCACTCCACACTTGCTGGGTCTCATCATGCTCACATACAGCGTTAGAATGTTTCGTGCTAGTATGGCTGATGTAGGTAGCTGTCCAAGTATCAGATACATGGCACTCCACACTTGCTGTGTCTCATCATGCTCACATACAACGTTAGAATGTTTCGTGCTAGTATGGCTGATGTAGGTAGCTGTCCAAGTATCAGATACATGGCACTCTACACTTTCTGGGTCTCATCATGCTCACATACAGTGTTAGAATGTTTCGTGCTAGTAAGGTTGATGTAGGTAGCTGTCCAAGTATCAGATACCTGGCACTCCACACTTGCTGTGTCTCATCATGCTCACATACAGTGTTAGAATGTTTCGTGCTAGTAAGGCTGATGTAGGTAGCTGTCCAAGTATCAGATACATGGCACTCCACACTTGCTGTGTCTCATCATGCTCACATACAGCGTTAGAATGTTTCGTGCTAGTATGGCTGATGTAGGTAGCTGTCCAAGTATCAGATACATGGCACTCCACACTTGCTGTGTCTCATCATGCTCACATACAGTGTTAGAATGTTTCGTGCTAGTATGGCTGATGTAGGTAGCTGTCCAAGTATTAGATACATGGCACTCCACACTTGCTGTGTCTCATCATGCTCACATACAGTGTTAGAATGTTTCGTGCTAGTATGGCTGATGTAGGTAGCTGTCCAAGTATCAGATACATGGCACTCCACACTTGCTTGGTCTCACCATGCTCACATACAGTGTTAGAATGTTTCGTGCTAGTAAGGCTGATGTAGGTAGCTGTCCAAGTATCAGATACATGGCACTCCACACTTGCTGGGTCTCATCATGCTCACATACAGTGTTAGAATGTTTCGTGCTAGTATGGCTGATGTAGGTAGCTGTCCAAGTATCAGATACATGGCACTCTACACTTGCTGTGTCTCATCATGCTCACATACAGTGTTAGAATGTTTCGTGCTAGTAAGGCTGATGTAGGTAGCTGTCCACGTATCAGATACATGGCACTCCACACTTGCTGTGTCTCATCATGCTCACATACAGTGTTAGAATGTTTCGTGCTAGTATGGCTGATGTAGGTAGCTGTCCAAGTATTAGATACATGGCACTCCACACTTGCTTGGTCTCACCATGCTCACATACAGTGTTAGAATGTTTCGTGCTAGTATGGCTGACGCAGGTAGCTGTCCAAGTATCAGATACATGGCACTCCACACTTGCTTGGTCTCACCATGCTCACATACAGTGTTAGAATGTTTCGTGCTAGTAAGGCTGATGTAGGTAGCTG
Source organism: Paraescarpia echinospica (assembly GCA_020002185.1). Lineage (NCBI taxonomy): Eukaryota > Metazoa > Annelida > Polychaeta > Sabellida > Siboglinidae > Paraescarpia > Paraescarpia echinospica. The sequence goes on along the minus strand of CM034544.1, from coordinate 3,133,969 downwards.
TCCAAGTATTATATACATGGCACTCCACACTTGCTGTGTCTCATCATGCTCACATACAACGTTAGAATGTTTCATTCTAGTATGGCTGATGTAGGTAGGTGTCCAAGTATTAGATACATGGCACTCCACACTTGCTTGGTCTCATCATGCTCACATACAACGTTAGAATGTTTCATGCTAGTAAGGCTGATGTAGGTAGCTGTCCACGTATCAGATACATGGCACTCTACACTTGCTTGGTCTCATCATGCTCACATACAGTGTTAGAATGTTTCGTGCTAGTATGGCTGATGTAGGTAGCTGTCCAAGTATCAGATACATGGCACTCCACACTTGCTGTGTCTCACCATGCTCACATACAGCGTTAGAATGTTTCGTGCTAGTATGGCTGATGTAGGTAGCTGTCCAAGTATTAGATACATGGCACTCCACACTTGCTGGGTCTCATCATGCTCACATACAGCGTTAGAATGTTTCGTGCTAGTATGGCTGATGTAGGTAGCTGTCCAAGTATTAGATACATGGCACTCCACACTTGCTGTGTCTCATCATGCTCACATACAGTGTTAGAATGTTTTGTGCTAGTAAGGCTGATGTAGGTAGCTGTCCAAGTATTAGATACATGGCACTCCACACTTGCTTGGTCTCACCATGCTCACATACAGTGTTAGAATGTTTCGTGCTAGTATGGCTGATGCAGGTAGCTGTCCAAGTATCAGATACATGGCACTCCACACTTGCTTGGTCTCACCATGCTCACATACAGTGTTAGAATGTTTCGTGCTAGTATGGCTGATGCAGGTAGCTGTCCAAGTATTATATACATGGCACTCCACACTTGCTTGGTCTCACCATGCTCACATACAGTGTTAGAATGTTTCGTGCTAGTATGGCTGATGCAGGTAGCTGTCCAAGTATTATATACATGGCACTCCACACTTGCTTGGTCTCACCATGCTCACATACAGCGTTAGAATGTTTCATGCCAGTATGGCTGATGTAGGTAGCTGTCCAAGTATCAGATACATGGCACTCCACACTTGCTTGGTCTCACCATGCTCACATACAGTGTTAGAATGTTTCGTGCTAGTATGGCTGACGCAGGTAGCTGTCCAAGTATCAGATACATGGCACTCCACACTTGCTGTGTCTCATCATGCTCACATACAGCGTTAGAATGTTTCGTGCTAGTATGGCTGACACAGGTAGCTGTCCAAGTATCAGATACATGGCACTCCACACTTGCTTGGTCTCACCATGCTCACATACAGTGTTAGAATGTTTCGTGCTAGTATGGCTGACGCAGGTAGCTGTCCAAGTATTAGATACATGGCACTCCACACTTGCTGTGTCTCATCATGCTCACATACAGCGTTAGAATGTTTCGTGCTAGTATGGCTGATGTAGGTAGCTGTCCAAGTATCAGATACATGGCACTCCACACTTGCTGTGTCTCATCATGCTCACATACAGTGTTAGAATGTTTCGTGCTAGTATGGCTGATGTAGGTAGCTGTCCAAGTATTAGATACATGGCACTCCACACTTGCTTGGTCTCACCATGCTCACATACAGTGTTAGAATGTTTCGTGCTAGTATGGCTGATGCAGGTAGCTGTCCAAGTATCAGATACATGGCACTCCACACTTGCTGGGTCTCATCATGCTCACATACAGCGTTAGAATGTTTCGTGCTAGTATGGCTGATGTAGGTAGCTGTCCAAGTATCAGATACATGGCACTCCACACTTGCTGTGTCTCATCATGCTCACATACAGCGTTAGAATGTTTCGTGCTAGTATGGCTGATGTAGGTAGCTGTCCAAGTATTAGATACATGGCACTCCACACTTGCTGTGTCTCATCATGCTCACATACAGTGTTAGAATGTTTCGTGCTAGTATGGCTGATGCAGGTAGCTGTCCAAGTATCAGATACATGGCACTCCACACTTGCTTGGTCTCACCATGCTCACATACAGTGTTAGAATGTTTCGTGCTAGTATGGCTGACGCAGGTAGCTGTCCAAGTATCAGATACATGGCACTCCACACTTGCTGGGTCTCACCATGCTCACATACAGTGTTAGAATGTTTCGTGCTAGTAAGGCTGATGTAGGTAGCTGTCCAAGTATCAGATACATGGCACTCCACACTTGCTGGGTCTCTCATCATGCTCACATACAACGTTATAATGTTTCGTGCTAGTATGGCTGATGTAGGTAGCTGTCCATGTATTAGATACATGGCACTCCACACTTGCTTGGTCTCACCATGCTCACATACAGTGTTAGAATGTTTCGTGCTAGTATGGCTGATGTAGGTAGCTGTCCAAGTATTAGATACATGGCACTCCACACTTGCTGTGTCTCATCATGCTCACATACAGCGTTAGAATGTTTCGTGCTAGTATGGCTGATGTAGGTAGCTGTCCAAGTATTAGATACATGGCACTCTACACTTGCTTGGTCTCATCATGCTCACATACAGTGTTAGAATGTTTCGTGCTAGTATGGCTGATGTAGGTAGCTGTCCAAGTATTAGATACATGGCACTCCACACTTGCTGTGTCTCATCATGCTCACATACAGCGTTAGAATGTTTCGTGCTAGTATGGCTGATGTAGGTAGCTGTCCAAGTATCAGATACATGGCACTCCACACTTGCTTGGTCTCACCATGCTCACATACAGTGTTAGAATGTTTCGTGCTAGTATGGCTGATGTAGGTAGCTGTCCAAGTATCAGATACATGGCACTCCACACTTGCTGTGTCTCATCATGCTCACATACAGCGTTAGAATGTTTCGTGCTAGTATGGCTGATGCAGGTAGCTGTCCAAGTATTAGATACATGGCACTCCACACTTGCTGTGTCTCATCATGCTCACATACAGTGTTAGAATGTTTCGTGCTAGTATGGCTGATGCAGGTAGCTGTCCAAGTATTAGATACATGGCACTCCACACTTGCTGTGTCTCATCATGCTCACATACAGTGTTAGAATGTTTCGTGCTAGTATGGCTGATGTAGGCAGCTGTCCAAGTATTAGATACATGGCACTCCACACTTGCTGTGTCTCAACATGCTCACATACAGTGTTAGAATGTTTCGTGCTAGTAAGGCTGATGTAGGTAGCTGTCCAAGTATTATATACATGGCACTCCACACTTTGCTTGGTCTCACCATGCTCACATACAATGTTAGAATGTTTCGTGCTAGTATGGCTGATGCAGGTAGGTGTCCAAGTATTAGATACATGGCACTCCACACTTGCTGGGTCTCACCATGCTCACATACAGTGTTAGAATGTTTCGTGCTAGTATGGCTGATGTAGGTAGGTGTCCAAGTATTATATACATGGCACTCCACACTTGCTTGGTCTCACCATGCTCACATACAGTGTTAGAATGTTTCATGCTAGTATGGCTGATGCAGGTAGCTGTCCAAGTATCAGATACATGGCACTCCACACTTGCTTGGTCTCACCATGCTCACATGCAGTGTTAGAATGTTTCGTGCTAGTATGGCTGACGCAGGTAGCTGTCCAAGTATCAGATACATGGCACTCCACACTTGCTGGGTCTCATCATGCTCACATACAGTGTTAGAATGTTTCGTGCTAGTATGGCTGATGCAGGTAGGTGTCCAAGTATCAGATACATGGCACTCCACACTTGCTGTGTCTCATCATGCTCACATACAGCGTTAGAATGTTTCGTGCTAGTATGGCTGATGCAGGTAGCTGTCCAAGTATCAGATACATGGCACTCCACACTTGCTGTGTCTCATCATGCTCACATACAGTGTTAGAATGTTCCGTGCTAGTATGGCTGATGCAGGTAGCTGTCCAAGTATTATATACATGGCACTCCACACTTGCTGTGTCTCATCATGCTCACATACAGCGTTAGAATGTTTCGTGCTAGTATGGCTGATGTAGGTAGCTGTCCAAGTATCAGATACATGGCACTCCACACTTGCTGGGTCTCTCACCATGCTCACATACAGTGTTAGAATGTTTCGTGCTAGTAAGGCTGATGTAGGTAGGTGTCCAAGTATTAGATACATGGCACTCCACACTTGCTGTGTCTCACCATGCTCACATACAGTGTTAGAATGTTTCGTGCTAGTAAGGCTGATGTAGGTAGCTGTCCAAGTATCAGATACATGGCACTCCACACTTGCTGTGTCTCACCATGCTCACATACAGTGTTAGAATGTTTCATGCTAGTATGGCCGATGTAGGTAGGTGTCCAAGTATCAGATACATGGCACTCCACACTTGCTGTGTCTCATCATGCTCACATACAGCGTTAGAATGTTTCGTGCTAGTATGGCTGATGTAGGTAGGTGTCCAAGTATTAGATACATGGCACTCCACACTTGCTGTGTCTCATCATGCTCACATACAGTGTTAGAATGTTTCGTGCTAGTAAGGCTGGTGTAGGTAGCTGTCCAAGTATTATATACATGGCACTCCACACGTGCTGGGTCTCACCATGCTCACATACAGTGTTAGAATGTTTCGTGCTAGTATGGCTGATGCGGAGTGGCTGTCAAGTATCGAATTACATGGCACTCCACGCGCCCCAGTGTCTCCTGCGTGCTCCGCATACAGTGTTAAGATGTTTCGTGTAGTATGGCTGATGCAGGTGGCTGTCAAGTATCGGATACATGGCGCTCCGCGCTGGGTCTCATCGTAACTCACAATACAGCGTTAGAATGTTTGTGCTAGTAAGGCTGATGCGGGTAGCTGTCCAGTATCGGTACGTATCCGCGCAGCGGTCACCATGCTCACATACAGTGTTAGAATGTTTCGTGCTAGTATGGCTGACGCAGGTAGCTGTCCAAGTATCAGATACATGGCACTCCACACTTGCTTGGTCTCACCATGCTCACATACAGTGTTAGAATGTTTCGTGCTAGTATGGCTGATGCAGGTAGCTGTCCAAGTATCAGATACATGGCACTCCACACTTGCTTGGTCTCACCATGCTCACATACAGCGTTAGAATGTTTCATGCTAGTATGGCTGATGCAGGTAGCTGTCCAAGTATTATATACATGGCACTCCACACTTGCTGGGTCTCATCATGCTCACATACAGTGTTAGAATGTTTCGTGCTAGTATGGCTGACGCAGGTAGCTGTCCAAGTATTATATACATGGCACTCCACACTTGCTGTGTCTCTCATGATGCTCACATACAGTGTTAGAATGTTTCGTGCTAGTATGGCTGATGTAGGTAGCTGTCCAAGTATTAGATACATGGCACTCCACACTTGCTGGGTCTCATCATGCTCACATACAGCTTTAGAATGTTTCGTGCTAGTATGGCTGATGCAGGTAGGTGTCCAAGTATTATATACATGGCACTCCACACTTGCTTGGTCTCACCATGCTCACATACAGTGTTAGAATGTTTCGTGCTAGTATGGCTGATGCAGGTAGCTGTCCAAGTATCAGATACATGGCACTCCACACTTGCTTGGTCTCACCATGCTCACATACAGTGTTAGAATGTTTCGTGCTAGTAAGGCTGATGTAGGTAGCTGTCCAAGTATTATATACATGGCACTCCACACTTGCTGGGTCTCATCATGCTCACATACAGTGTTAGAATGTTTCGTGCTAGTAAGGCTGATGTAGGTAGCTGTCCAAGTATTATATACATGGCACTCCACACTTGCTTGGTCTCACCATGCTCACATACAGTGTTAGAATGTTTCGTGCTAGTAAGACTGATGTAGGTAGCTGTCCAAGTATTATATACATGGCACTCCACACTTGCTGGGTCTCATCATGCTCACATACAGTGTTAGAATGTTTCGTGCTAGTATGGCTGATGTAGGCAGCTGTCCATGTATTATATACATGGTACTCCACACTTGCTTGGTCTCACCATGCTCACATACAGTGTTAGAATGTTTCGTGCTAGTATGGCTGATGCAGGTAGCTGTCCAAGTATTATATACATGGTACTCCACACTTGCTTGGTCTCACCATGCTCACATACAGTGTTAGAATGTTTCGTGCTAGTATGGCTGATGCAGGTAGCTGTCCAAGTATTATATACATGGTACTCCACACTTGCTCTGGTCTCACCATGCTCACATACAGTGTTAGAATGTTTCGTGCTAGTATGGCTGATGCAGGTAGCTGTCCAAGTATTATATACATGGTACTCCACACTTGCTTGGTCTCACCATGCTGACATACAGTGTTAGAATGTTTCGTGCTAGTATGGCTGATGTAGGTAGGTGTCCAAGTATCAGATACATGGCACTCCACACTTGCTTGGTCTCACCATGCTCACATACAGCGTTAGAATGTTTCGTGCTAGTATGGCTGATGCAGGTAGCTGTCCAAGTATTAGATACATGGCACTCCACACTTGCTTGGTCTCACCATGCTCACATACAGTGTTAGAATGTTTCGTGCTAGTATGGCTGATGCAGGTAGCTGTCCAAGTATCAGATACATGGCACTCCACACTTGCTTGGTCTCACCATGCTCACATACAGTGTTAGAATGTTTCGTGCTAGTATGGCTGATGGAGGTAGCTGTCCAAGTATCAGATACATGGCACTCCACACTTGCTTGGTCTCACCATGCTCACATACAGTGTTAGAATGTTTCGTGCTAGTATGGCTGACGCAGGTAGCTGTCCAAGTATCAGATACATGGCACTCCACACTTGCTTGGTCTCACCATGCTCACATACAGTGTTAGAATGTTTCGTGCTAGTATGGCTGATGCAGGTAGCTGTCCAAGTATCAGATACATGGCACTCCACACTTGCTTGGTTTCACCATGCTCACATACAGTGTTAGAATGTTTCGTGCTAGTATGGCTGAAGTAGGTAGCTGTCCAAGTATCAGATACATGGCACTCCACACTTGCTTGGTCTCACCATGCTCACATACAGTGTTAGAATGTTTCGTGCTAGTATGGCTGATGCAGGTAGCTGTCCAAGTATTATATACATGGCACTCCACACTTGCTTGGTCTCACCATGCTCACATACAGTGTTAGAAAGTTTCGTGCTAGTATGGCTGATGCAGGTAGCTGTCCAAGTATTATATACATGGCACTCCACACTTGCTTGGTCTCACCATGCTCACATACAGTGTTAGAAAGTTTCGTGCTAGTATGGCTGATGCAGGTAGCTGTCCAAGTATTAGATACACGCTACTGTTGATGTGCCCAGTGGTAAATGCTGCGTGTTTCAGGATACATTTAGTAGGGTGAAATAGGTCTAGTGCATCCTTATCTCCTTTTAGCAGAGGCAGTACCTGCAGTCCATACAACAGCCTTGACATCTGGTAGCTCGTGAAGATCTTCAAGTTTGTACGTATATGGAGTCCATTTAGGCCATAAACACCAGCTCCCATTAAATTTTGACTAAACTCGACCAGCATGTCAATGAGATGATGATAACAGCAGGTAAGAAGTTTAAGAATTTGTGTAGGTCATGTTTTTATTTTTATTTTACAAAACGCTAACATGGCAACCATTGGGAAAACTAACTGTAGACTGCTGGGCACAGATCACCATTTGTTTACATTTCCCAATGAAAACAGTCAGGCAATCCATACAATTACGAGTCGGTTTTAATAACAAAACAACTGTACATAAAATTTTTGTATTGCTGTGTGCAACATTTTAAAAACACTTTCTTTAAAATAACAATATTCAATAATTGGAAGGTTTGTTTTTTCCAACAAAAACTTGTGTTTTATTAGTATGTCACTGAAACCTGGTCAAACGTTTTTTCGTTACGAGATCAGTGTTTATTTACCTATTTTAACAGTAAAACTTGGCAGAAAATTAAATATATCTGTAGACAATTTAATGTTAAGGTTAATATTAATAGTACTGCGCGGGGTACTTCCACTCGGTATGTATGATGACATGTGTTACTTCCACTCGGTACCCCCTCACCCCCAGGGTATGTATGATGACATGTGCTACTTCCACTTGGTACCCCCTCACCCCCAGGGTATGTATGATGACATGTGCTACTTCCACTCCGTACCCCCTCACCACAGTGTATGTATGATGACATGTGCTACTTCCACTCGGTACCCCCTCACCCCCAGTGTATGTATGATGACATATGCTACTTCCACTCGGTACCCCCTCACCCCCAGTGTATGTATGATGACATGTGTTCCACACTCGGTAACCCCTCACCCCAGGGTATGTATGATGACATGCTACTCCACTTGGTAACCCCTCACCCCAGGGTATGTAGCTGATGACATGTGCTATGTATGATGACATGTGCTACTTCCACTGCACCCTCACCCCCAGTGTATGTATGATGACATATGCTACTTCCACTCGGTACCCCTCACCCCCAGTGTATGTATGATGACATGTGCTACTTCCACATGGTACCCCCTCACCCCTAGTGTATGTATGATGACATGTGCTACTTCCACTCGGTACCCCCACACCCCCAGTGTAGGTATTATTACATGTGTTACTTCCACTCGGTAACCCCTCACCCCCAGTGTAGGTATTATTACATGTGTTACTTCCACTCGGTACCCCCTTACCCCAGTGTATGTATGATGACATGTGCTACTTCCACTCGGTACCCCCTCACCCCCAGTGTATGTATGATGACATGTGCTACTTCCACTTGGTACCCCCTCACCCCCAGGGTATGTATGATGACATGTGTTACTTCCACTCGGTACCCCCTCACCCCCAGTGTAGGTATGATCACATGTGCTACTTCCACTCGCTATCCCCTCACCCTCAGTGTAGGTATTATTACATGTGTTACTTCCTCTCGGTACCCCCTCACCCCCAGTGTATCTATGGTGACATGTGCTACTTCCACTCGCTACCCCCTCACCCCCAGTGTAGGTATTATTACATGTTTTACTTCCACTCGGTACCCCCTCACCCCTAGTGTAGGTATTATTACATGTGTTACTTCCACTCGGTACCCCCTCACCCCAGGATATGTATGATGACATATGTTACTGCAGTACTTCCGCTCGGTACCCCCTCACCCCCAGTGTAGGTATTATTACATGTGCTACTTCCACTCGGTACCCCCTCACCCCCAGTGTATGTATTATTACATGTGCTGCTTCCACTCGGTACCCCCTCACCCCCATTGTAGGTATTATTACATGTGCTACTTCCACTCGGTACCCCCTCACCCCCAGTGTATGTATTATTACATGTGTTACAGAATTGTTCATGCAGCCCTTTCTCTGTTTGTATAGAGTTACACCAACTATGGCGTAGGTTGGTAATGGGCAATCCAAATTTATGAATTCACAGGGATTGCCACTGTGCACAGACAATCTATACAATGCTTTTCACATCCTGTGCACAGACAGGTACATAAAGAAGAAGAATATTTATATATTTTTTTATTTTGCAAATGCACAGTTATACCTTAATTCTTAATTATTCTAATAGTTATTATTAACAAAACTATAATAGGTCTATACTTCTGGTCATTCAGATCCGATAACATGATATATCTATGGGTAGTGAATTTGCTATCTTTGTTAATTATCCCTGCAATAGCTGTGAACAGTTGCTTGTCTAATGTTTTCTCTTTATATGTGAGACAAAATAAACTACCTACACAATAATGGAAATAGTGCGCTTATGCTTTCTACCAATTGGTTGCCTTTTTGGGTGGCAAAACCATTTTTTTAGTCCTAACAGTTTCTACTGCACACGGTAACAACCCGTTTTTTATTAAAAAAATGACAAAACATCTTATATATATATATAGCCGACTAATTGTCCTCAGCATATTTTCCTCTTAAGATAATGACGAATAAATAATGCTCAGCTTGTTATCCAGTTAAACACTTATCAGCACAGGAAGAGGACTTTGTTCAGGCCACCTGCACATTACAAATAAAATCAACAGCAGTGCTTAAAGTAGCTATATCAGTGTGGCTCACTGTCCCTCTGTGTAAATAAAGCCAACTAAAATATATTGTTAGTTTTTGTTTTTTAACTGACCTTAGTTTGTGTTATTGTGCCATCCACCACTTGTTTAACATTCGCATTCCGACCGATTGGCTGGATGGAATAAATAATAAAATAAAGAACATATTTACTACAGTATTTTCAACTTGACTAGTGTACACTTGTACACTAGTCAAGAGTATTTAATTTATTTATCCAGGCAGCAAATAGCCCAGTTGGCGCACACACAACCAGTAGGAACAAATTCACTTGTCCATTCAGTAATTCACTTGTTCCAAAATAATGGATAAGCAGGGATTCTGTGCCCAACTATCCTATCTGCTACCCCAGTTTTTCGCAGCGTTTAATCAGAACCAAATAATGTCTTATTTTATTTGTCCTTAAATTCCGTTGTCATTTAAAACTTATCTTTATAACCTTGCTTATCCACCATAGCTCCCTAGCGCCTTGACCCATCTGTTGACAACTGGAATACACCTGTAGTGTCTATGGATTTTGAAATTGACCAATCCTTTTTGTTTTGATGTGTCTCTTGGTTTCCAAGGATTTAGGCGCAATAAAAATTATCTTATTATTATTGTTATATCTAGACATATATCGAGCCAGCCTATTATAATAAATTTTTTTAATTATGTATTTTTGAAATTGATATAGAAATCAGTAGTCAAATTATATATATATAATATTATATTATGCGGCATAATATTATATATATATATACATCAATTTCAAAATATGGATATCCAGAGTAACTCTTTTTACTTGATGGTTGAGGTTTCATTACTAATATATTTATTGTTACAACTTTCTGTTCAGATCATGACTCAAGAGATCCTGCTACTCAGGTCACACTACTGAGATGTTGCTTAACATAGATCTGAAATGTTATTCCCTTGTTCCAGTGCTGGATGACAAAAGCATCCCGGCTGAGCGAAAAGTGGTAAGTTAATTCAAGATTTGTGTCCATTGAAACTCAAATCAGGAGTGGTACAAGGCAAGATCTACGTCACAGTAGTTTGAAATTAATTTTAAGAGGGGGAATTACTGTATCGTAAATGTACATAATTATTATATACCATAACTTGATATACCAGTACTTATACATCTTCAGGGCCCGATCCAGAAAGTGAGTCTGGGGGGCTCAAAAACCTCCACTGATGGCCGAATCAAATGGTGTGGTAGAAATGTTGTCACTGCTGAGCCGCTGTAAGTTCAGCCGCTGCCTCGGTTGAACTGATGACATCATAGATGTGAGGTGGTGCTGTTGAAAATTAGTTTTCGTTGCTGCGCGGCCGTGTCTTCAGCGCTTCTTCAGTGCTTCTCCGCCTGGCTCAACAGTGACCAACAGGGGAGGGGGAGGGTGCTGTTGAAATTTTTTTTTGCATTGCCCTAACTTCAGCTTATAACCTGAATGGGGACACATTTAAAAGGGTCTGGGGGGCACGGTCACGGTGCCCTGTTTTTTCTAAACTCTTATCCCTAGATATGTCCAGATGGATTCTGGAATTGGAATTATTCCCTTGTCAACATTGTGGCATTGAAAGTATGTGTGACTACTGTTATTACTGTTAACTCTTTGATAATCAGAATGATTTCATGGACATGTCCAGTGTTTAGTACAGGGTTGGCACATTTCTGTCCTCACAGTGGAAACTGTGCAGCAGAATTACTTTTCTGTCCATGCGGCAGAAATACCTTTCTCCCCTAGTTTCCTTAGGGCAGAAACTCCCAAAATAGTCCTATTTTTATACATATTTGTTGTACTATCAATATCAACATTCCTGTTTCCTTCTTACACCATGACTGTCATCTTGTTAACAAGTTATTAAAACACACACAGCTAGCAAATGTGTCTTATCAGCTCACCCAACCACTGAAACAGTAGCAAGCTCTGGCAGCTACTGTAGACTAGTTAGTTGGATATAGCAGTGGATACTGGATAGGTGCTCCAAAACCAGGCTTTCCACTGACCACAAGATGACCAGGTGATAATTAGTTTTAATTGCCAGCCAACTTCTAGGCTGGTAATAAAACAGGGGTACACAGGGACTGAGAGAGCAGAGGTAAGAGAAATATTGAACAAAGGAATGTTGTGGTCAGGTGACAAGGCCTGTAAACATACCACATGGGAACAAAAAAATGCACATAAATGAATGTAAGAGGTGGAATTTTGCCCCTAAGGATTATGTCTGGTTACTGTGCACACTAGATCAGTGACTTGTTTATATTACAAGATAGTAATCATACATCTAACACAACACTCGTATCCACTATAATAAAACCAGGGAATCACTGGGGAAATCCAAGCACAGCAAGGCAGAGACTAAAATATGTTATTAGACAAATGCACTTGTACTCATGAGAATGTACTCGTACTTTTATTCAGATGGCACATAGAGAGGTACAGAAAGATATTAGCAACACATTCTACGAAACAGTTGCACTTTCCTATCGATGGCATATATTCCCTGGTTGTTGCCATTTCTGCTGGGCAGAAACTGTTTGTTCCCGACAGAAATACCTTTCTGCCCTGGGCATAGCAGAAATACCTTTCTGCCCTGGGCATGGCAGAAATAACTTTCTGCCCTGGGCATGGCAGAAATACCTTTCTGCCCGGCAGGAAACCAACCCTGGCTGAATAATTTAAATTACTGTTTGTTAAAAATGTGTAACCCCAAAAACCTGAAACTGGTTTTCTTTGCAGATATTTCAGACGGCCAATCAGTACCACTTCATGCACACCCTCGCCCTACTTGCTGCGCCCCTCACCAGGCGGCCGATGGTAGTGAGTATGGGGGGAGGGCTCACAGGTGATACATTACTGTGCTGGAGAAACCCTCAGTTCACTCAATAAAACGGACATTTACTACAACTTCTCAGCTCTAAATTTGGGCTACACTAAAGACTTATTGCTGTACGATTGAATTTCCAAGGTAGCTTACGGTTGTACAAAGATGTACAATGACATTGAACCTGACTTTATAATTATTAATTTATAATAAGTCTTAAAAGGGGGTAGTCTGTGTTTAGTTTTTCACTTATTTAAAAAAAAAATAACAATGATTTTGAGACCATAATAACTATGATGAAGATATACTACTTGCCAAATTATATTTAATAAGCCCATAAAACGTTCGTGATTTGGAAGACCTGTACGACCCCAGAGATTATTCAAATGGTAAACAAAACACCCACTTTTAAAACAGCTTTATTAGTAATAAAAAATTATAGCTGAGGCGGGCTGAATTAAACACCTCTTGATGTTCAACAATGTCCCATTTTCCAACATTCAACACGGTAGACATCCTGTTACAAATGACTAATTTTGGGTATAGGAACAGACTGCTACCCTTTAATACACTAACTGGAAGTTTGGAACGTTGTAATTCTCTCTCTTCTGAGATGCCGTGGTCCACCATCTTTTGTCGATGTTTGTTTGCTTCCTTAGACTACTGACGTCTGATCGATCACTTGGCAATGTATTTGAAACACCCGCAGAGCTATCTAGAATTGTTGACGTTTTTAGTGGACAAATTGTGAGACATTCCCAGAGTGGTCTGCTGTTATGAATTTAAGATGAACATTTATCACTGCAATGAGAAGAGTGGCCCGTGGTTTGTTGCTCCACTGATACTAAATAAAAAAATAATATGTGCAGGCAGCACAAATCGCCAACTTCTTATAGCAGTAATCAACATTGGATGGAAGTTTGAAACAGTAAAATATCGGTATTTATAATGTGTGTTGTCAGGGTATGGACGGTCACATATACGTCACCAGGAACGTATAGCAGTAATCAACATTGGATGGAAGTTTGAAACAGCAAAATATCGGTATTTATAATGTGTGTTGTCAGGGTATGGACGGTCATATATACGTCACCAGGAACGTATAGCAGTAATCAACGGTCGGTGGAGGTTGGATTGTCACTATATACCAGGTGTCTAAAAAAAAACACCCTGATAACAAATTGTTGCCCTGGCCACAATTGTCATCTGATTGTATTTTTCTGTTCAGCGTATGTAGAGCAAAGATGGGAATTTCTGCACTGAAGATTTGGTAGCCATCTGACAATTATGACACTGACTATTGAACAAAAAACTAAAATCGTAGAATTCTACCTAGAGACGAAATCGTGGGTCGGAGTGAAGCGTGCCTACCAGAGGCATTTCAATGTCAAGACTTCGCCTGACCCTAAAACTTTGAGAGAAGTGATTATGAAATTTCGGACAGAAGGGACTGTTCATAATCTGAACAAGAAAAGGTCGGGAAGACCAGAAACAGTAAGGACAGTTGAAAATGTGGATGCCGTTCGTCAGTCAGTGACACAGAGCCCAAAAAAGTCATTACGCAGAAGATCTCAAGAACTTGGACTGACCCGTGCAACAACCCACAGAATTTTGAGACAAGATCTCAATTGTTTACCCTATAAAATCCATATTAAACACAAACTTACTGACACTGATAAAGTGGCTAGAGTGGCAATGTGCAACTGGTTCAATGAGAAAATGGAAAGGGAATCCATGGGCACCTCATTCTCCAGATCTCACTCCGCTGGATTTTTTCCTGTGGGGATATGCCAAGGACAATGTGTTCAAGGTTCACCCAAACAGTTTACAGGAGTTAAAGGAATCAATTACTGATTTTGTAGGGGCAATCCCCCAAGAAATGTGTGAGCGGGTAATAGAGAACTTTGCAGTGAGACTAAATGCATGCCTGAACAGAAATGGTGCTCATATCGAACACATCATTTAGACACTATATGCGAAAATGACTATTTTACATTTTTTACTGCTGTATTAGAATGAATCATATAATCAAAACCAGTTTTTTTTTAAATAAAATTCCCATCTGTGTTTATTAAGATGATGTATCTCAGAATTTGATATTTCAAAATGCCAATGTGTGGTAAGCAATCAAAATCAGGGTGTTTTTTTGGAGATTGTATCTACACCACAGTGGTTAACATATTAATGCACATTGTCGCTAGAACGGATACAGAACCTGACAGTGTCTCAGTCAGTCAAATCAGGTGGCCGCTGGTTGTCTTTTTGAAGCCATTTTGCATCGCTCAAAATCTTAGCTCCGATAACACGTTCTGAAGGTGATTGATGGGAGTTTGAATCAGTACAAAACACGTTTTATTTTGCCAACTGAAGGTGATTGATGGGGATTTGAATCAGAACAAGACACTTTTTACTTTGCCAATCTATGAGACCGCCCATTAATAAATATTGCATTTGTTCTTTGAAATCATCAAATGAATTTTACTTTAATTGTTGGGTCATGTGACTAGCAGTAGAGTGAATAGGTTCTGATGACATTGTATTGTATAAGGCCTCGAATTTGGTGGTAGCCACGTGGTCAATTACCATAATGCCCGGGCAAATGGACATTGAGTGTAGAAAAAAATGTCAAGGCCAAATTTGCAATTCCTTGTAATAATATTACCCAAAATCTTTAAGTCGTGATCAATTAAATTTGATCAAATTCAAGGTCTAACACAGTCGATAACATAGTCACATACAACTAACAGCGAGTGGTTTTCTTTTCTTCCCGCCAGGTGGCAGTACTGTTGTGTCTCGGGATGTTCGTGTTCTGCGGCAGTAGCTACATCACTGCCATCACCGGCAACACACACGTCAATGTGGTCACACCCTATGGGGGTCTCACACTCATGCTAGCCTGGCTGGCCATGGCCCTTTGAGTGACCTCTGGATGACCACCTGGTTGCTGCCTTGGTCGGAGTAGACATCAACGTAATTGTTTAAGATGTTGGCTGCGTTGTTCAAGGACTGTAGCAGTGACAATGATGCTTCAAGAAGACGTCACTTGTCGAACGGTGTAAAGGTGTAGTGTGGACACTTTATAATTTCATTCGTATTGTGCCAATGAAAGTAAAAATACAGTATTAGTAGCGTGCATATCTACAAGTTGTATGATTCTGTGTGCAGTTTTATTAAATCATTAATTGGTTATGAAAAATGGTCACTTATTCCCTGGCAACGAGGTCTATCAAGCCATCAGAATGGATGACGAACACGTGGACCGTTCAACCGTTCTGTCGTATATTTTCTTAAAATGGCTTTGCCAACAATGTTGACAACTTGTGTATGTGAAATACATTACTATCGCTGCAAGACATCTTCTAGACGAAACATTCCCACAAACATGTGTCACTAACAACTTTGCTTTATGTTTGTTGTCAAAGAAAAACTGCTGGAACTAGAATTTCGAAAAAAAATATACAACGGAACATTCGAACGCTCCATGTGTTCGATATCCAATTTTTGATGGCTTGACTGACATTAGGCAACATGTCACGTGATGGGTAGGTCAATTTGGTTACATTAAGAGAAACAAAGTGTTTAGTTTATACTGTACCCGACATTTGTAGACCAAAGTTCATTACGTCTTGACCCTGGCTCATGTGTTATTACAAATACAATATATATATCTATATGTAATCTACTTGTATTGAAGCAACAACCAAGCTGCAATTTCCTAGATGCAAACTGGCGCCACAATTTCAAGTGTTTGTCTATGACCCTTTGGAAGAAACGTAATGATTCGTTTTACGAAATTCCTTGTAGGTTAAGCGTCCTTAAAGTGATTCTTTGATAATTTCAATCTCTGTAATGTACACAGTTATTAAGTAATCCTGTTAATATGATTATTTCATGTAATTATCTGCCATTATTTTATTATAATTATGTTTTGTTAATCACTAATGACCCTTTTCCACTTTAGCCCCACCTTCACAATCTGTATAAGGCATGCTCGTGAATATTTGGGACTGTCCGTCAAACTTCGGTTAGCTACGCCGAGTTAATTGATGCAAGAAAAACGTCATCAACATGTGTGTATTTGGATTAGCCACCGCCATGCGAATGAGTCACGACCGATAAAATTATCAAAAGGAAACGTGGACCAGCTGGTGTTTACGTCACAGATTCAGCAAAGAAAAATATATGGAATAAACGGAGAATGAACATATTGCAGTAGCGACAGCTCATGACAGGATTGGTTTAAAAAAAATACCACGTCTCCATGCACGAAGCCTTCGTATGACATTGTCAGTGGTGACATATTGAATGATTGGCACTGTTTTTGTTGGAAAATAAAAACACAAATTCTCGCCTATGCTACTACCATGTTCCTTTTTCACTAGGTACATCTGGCTGTACATTTTAAGTTTAGTTTTAATGAAACATTTAGATAACAGAAACTTATTGAAGCTAAGAAACATTCAATAGTGAAACCATTGTGTTTGCACCATAAATCCAGCTGCTATTTCCATAAGCAGTATAAATACAACATTATACATCACATGAAGTAATGTACAATGTTAAGATATCATAGGTAATTTATCTACTTACCTATCTACATAGGGTTTAATTTTACTTTGAAAAATGTAGATCTATGAAGACCAAAATAACATTATTGTCGACAAAATATGTTACATCAGTGTAACAAGGGACATACCTCAACTAGATGCATGTTTTATTTTGTACTGGGAGTGCAGTTTGTTCTGCCCATCATTTAGAGTAAAATATATTGAGTTTTTGTCGAACTTCCATTTCGATGACAACAAATAAAATGGCCATTGTATGATGGAATTAAAGTTATAAAATTACAAAACTTTAAAAGTAACGCATATTTTGAAGCACTGTTTTTATTCATCATGACATGCGTAGAAACGTCAACCGGGTAAAATTTAAGGCTGGATAAATGTAAGCCGACAACGCACCCCACTGGTTAGTCACTTAATTGGTGTACAGTGGAACCTGGCTTTATGGTCACCTTGGTAATACAGCCACCTCACAATTAAGGTCACCACAGGTCTGTCCCAAAGTATCCCCATAGCAGTTACGTATAGGTAATTACTCCTGCTAATACGGTCACCTTGGTAATACAGCCACCTCACAATTAAGGTCACCACATGTCTGTCCCAAAGTATCCCCATAACAGTAACGTATAGGTAATTACTCCTGCTAATACGGTCACCTTGGTAATACAGCCACCTCACAATTAAGGTCACCACAGGTCTGTCCCAAAGTATCCCCATAACAGTAACGTATAGGTAATTACTCCTGCTAATACGGTCACTTTGGTAATACAGCCACCTCACAATTAAGGTCACCACAGGTATGTCCCAAAGTATCCCCATAACTGTAACGTATAGGTAATTACTCCTGCTAATATGGTCACCTTGGTAATACAGCCACCTCACAATTAAGGTCACCACAGGTCTGTCCCAAAGTGTCCCCATAACAATAACGTATAGGTAATTCCTCCTGCTAATACGGTCACCTTGGTAATACAGCCACCTCACAATTAAGGTCACCACAGGTCTGTCCAAAGTATCCCCATAACAGTAACGTATAGGTAATTACTCCTGCTAATACGGCCACCTCGCTATTCAGGTAGGTTTATACCAGTTCATTCAGGTACGTGAATGTGTACCTGGTAATCGGTAGTGGTGGATATTTGTGTACGAAGTAGGCTTGGCTTAATTGCAGGGTGGCTGAATGGTTCCCAGAGAAGTAAGTAAGTCGAGATGGTGTTCGATTAAACAGATCTGCCAGGGAGTAAAGTTCTTAGAACTGGATATCATGCTATATAAGAACTTACCTTTACTAAGTTACATGTAAAAATAAACATGTCCTATTTACGCCAAATGATTCCTAGTATACTTTCCACCGTAGATCCTGAAACTGATATCAAACTTGAGGTGACTGGTGGTGCCCCCTGGAGGTTTTTTATAGAGCATCATACCTTCTCCAGCAGATGGCGCCAGAATCGACTGTTCGTTCAACGTTTCGTAGACTCGCATGGCCGACTCTGGCGCTTCTTAGCCTTCATTGAACTGGCTGAATAGACTTTGGGTAAACACTGATTCATTTTAACCAATATATTGATGTGTGTAATATATTATTGTTATTAAAAATTACGTTAAGGGTAGTATACCTTCCAAACTGTTTTGAATTCCGAGAGATTCATCAGCGGTTCAGCACCCATCCCGTGTTTCGCTGTCTCGTCACGCTGTCTCTTGGATCTTAACATCAAAAGACGGAGGGGTGGGGGGAGGGGGTATTGTTGGAGGTTTTTCTCCGGAACTCCAGCGGGTCGCTGTCACGAAGACTGAGGGGGTGGTGCAGTTGGAGATGTTTCGCCGGAAATTCAGCGGTTCACCACATCACCTGTGGTGGTGGTGTCGCGCTGTTTCGAATACAGATGGGTGAGAGTGCAGTTTCAGATCTTCAGCGAAAATCCCGGAGATTTGCTTGTATTCCGGGAGACCGGGAGACACCCAAATTCAGTATACTACCGGAAATTCCGGGAGAGTTGATAGGTATAGGTTGGAAGAAGTGTCATACCCCAGACGTAATAACTTGGTTGTTCGTAATGCCTGGGGCTATTTATAAAGAACGTTACAGGTTTTTTGCAGTAGTGATACAATCATATCCACCCTAGAAGACACGCACGTCTGATGGCGACTGGCATAGCTTTTAATACTATCAGGCTGATCAACATCTATCAACAGACGAGCAATACGTTTTCTTGGTTAATCGTAAAGGCCAGAATGCATTGGCACTTTTCGCCCGACCTGATCAGGCCACACCACACAACACAACACCACATCAGACTACGTCACAGTACAGTTTTTCCACTACACCGTCCGGCACCGATGGTGCCATACGTGAAAATTTTCGAATACGTCAGACCGACATCGACTACATTAGACGTATTGGAACGTTCTCAAGTTTACGTGATTATAACGTCACGCCGGCTTTAAGTATAGCCCAGTCGGTGCCGGTCGGTGCAGTGGATACACTGCAGTCTGATGTGATCTGACGTGGCTTGGTCTGGTCTGGTCTGGCCAGATCTGGCGAAAAGTGCTAGTATGCCTGTAGTCGGTGTCGGTCCGACGTATTTGGAAGTTTTCAAGTTTAAGGGATTATGACGTTACGCCGGCTTAGAGCATAGCGCAGTCGGTGTCGGTTGGTGTATTGGATACACCGCAGTCGAACGGCGTCTGACGTGGTCTGGTGTGATCTGTTCAGGTGAAAAGTGCCAGTGCACCCCGGCCTTTACGTATAGTCATAAGCGTCAACGTAGGTATAGAAACGGCGTGCGGATTGGGAAATATATATGTTATGACGTCACTTCTGGGGATTTACTCTCCAATTCCTGTGTGGATACGATTCATATAACGACATGGAGCGACTAAATGTTTAATCCGCGTAAACAAAAACGCACCGCCTACGCCAGACCTATGAAGTTTCTGAAATCACAAATATGGAGCTTTTTTCGCGGCACAAAATCGAGCGTTACGATATCCAGATGTAGCGACGGTGTCGCGGCATGAATAAGATTTACAATCTAAACCAAGTCAGTTTATCAATTTTATAAAGCGTTTAATCGAATCAGTTGTGCAGTTAAAATATCATCACAATGATATAAAAGGTGCATTAAAAAACATATCACACAACGACCGAAGACTGAGAACAAATCAACAGTATCAGCCAACTGGGATGATAGACACAATTCACAACCCAGCTAAAATACCCAGCCTTAGTGTGACGGGTGGGCTTTCACATAATCCCACGTTGCCTTCTTTGCACACTTGAACATCTCTGTGGACGGCTGGCGCTTTTCACGTTCAACGTCGTCTTCTCGAGACCGCAAGCAAACGTTTCAGCGGTCTCGCTGTGGGGAAACATTTTCTTTACCACCCGGGTGAAACGAAAATGCGATCACGAATTGAAAAATAAAATCTATTGTGATTCGCTAATCGATTAGGACGTGATCGTTGCCAGCCAATGAAAAACATATGGAATCTTAATAAGAAACTACATCTATTAATTTCCACTCGGGCCCCCACTGTGTTCATTGCTTTGCCACATACCACACGCTGTTTCCATACATATGGTATCTTAATATGAAACTACTTCTATTAATTTCCACCCGGCCCTACTGTGTTCGTTGCTTTGCCACACACCACACGCTGTTTCCACACATATGGAATCTTAATATGAAACTTTATATTAATTTCCACCCGGCCCCACTGTGTTCATTGCTTTCCACACACCACAGGGATCTTAATACGAAACTACATCTATTAATTTCCACTCGGGCCCCCACTGTGTTCACTGTTTTGTCACATACCACACGCTGTTTCCATACATATGGAAACTTAATATGAAACTACTTCTATTAGTCTCTACCCGGGCCCCACTAAATTCATTGCTTTGCCACACATCACATGCTGTTTCCATACACATGGAATCTTAATATGAAATTACTTCTATTAATTCCCCCCCGGGCCCCACTGTATTAATTGCTTTGCCACATACCGCATGCTGTTTCCATACATATGGAATCTTAACAATATCCGGAGACTCCGTAAGCGTGGACTAATTCACCAACAGCCCTGGGCGCCTCAAAGTCCTTAGTTCAAGATTGTGTTCCATATGGCGCCACGTACACAAACGCAGTGGACGATTCTAAGAAGTATAGCCGACAAACCGGACGTTTAAAGAAGACTACGTTACATCTAGGCAACATGTTGAGTTTGTGGATAGGATATTGTTAATCCATTGAGGTTTTCGTTTGTTGTAGCAACAGTATATTATTTTCAAAAACGCCGCAGGGGCCCAGTTAACAACGGTGGCAACAATGTCATGGTTACATTTCCCACTCAGCCACGCTGTCGTAACGTGAATTCCCTGTGTCGTTATCTGGTGGTGGAGATGAACAGCGACGCCAAATGTATCTGTAAACCAGAACCAAGTATAAGCTATCTGGAAACGACATGTGCGTCAGTTAGAGTACCTGGTTTGTCTTAGTTTAGACCAGTGAACCCCGTGCATATATAGCGTTACCTCCAGCCTACAAAACTATTCAGTATTATAACTGTTGACATCAAACATTGTTAACGTTCTTGGTTATTACCGAAATGAGCCCTCTGTCTACTTGGGTAAGAATACAGCTAAGTGTCCATGTGTGTGTAAGCGGGCACGCGTGTGTGCGAGCGTGCGTGCGTTTGTGTGTACTTCAGATTTTACGACAAGCTTATTGTGGTTAGTACCGATTGGATTAATTCCCTCTTAAAATGTACGTATACCATCATATATTGAAAACGTATATTGATTAATTATGGATTTATTGGGAAATATAGGTTTTTAATAGTCGACGAATTGCCGTAATCCATTCATGCGTGTAAACAGAAACATTAGTTTTCTGTTTTCGTAAACTATGACGAAGCTCAAAAGGCATCGATTTTGCCAATCTCAAATGAATGTCAGTGAAAATACGTGGTGAACCTGACAATATAATGCAGTCTATCAGGTTCGTGAAAGAGGATGCTTGTTTACGTATCGAAATGATTTATGAAGAAGCAGTTAACTAAATACAACAGTAAATTCTACCACATTCAAGAGTTGAAAATAACGTTTGGAACCTTACCTTACGATACTCTTCTTCTTTAACATATATGCTATCATCGCTATCATGATTATCATCACCATCAACACGCAAAGAGTTTCGAGAATAACGTGCAGCAAGTTGTTGTTGCCATCGTTACCTACATACGATATAAATCATTTTGTAATCGTCATAATGAATTGTTCATTCAGATTATAAGGATAATGTGTTGATAAAACTTTGTAAGGAACGTTATGGGCAAATTGACTTTTTGATACAAAACATTGTAGAAAATAACATTGAGCTCTTTCTCATGTGAGGGATACTCCAAGTATAACTTAAAACAAAATGTCCTTTAAATAGACGTGTTATACCTATAAAAATACGAACAAGTAAGACTGTTTCCTGCAAAGTTAGTACAGTAAATAATAACGATAATAACGATACTTCAATGGATCCAGTATACGAAGAACACGCTATTCGCTCTGCATAAAACTCTGTTCCAGATCATAATAGGTCAAATGTAGTAAATAGTCAACATCAAGGTGCAAAAGACAAACATAACCGACACGACTACTGAACAAAACAGAAGTCTCTTAAACACTGCAACAACGCATGTTCGTGTGTCATAATACTGACCTCTCCATCAGATGCGTGTATTGGTTTATGGCTGTTTTGCATGGAAACATGACGCATTACAGTTTTAGCCAAATGCTAGCTGCATTTGTCGTAGTTGCTGCTATTGTTGATGATATAACCCACCTCCTTCTTTGATGCATAGTGTACACGGCGCGTTGACGCTGTACCCCGCTGGGCAAAGACATAAATATTAATATAAATGTTGTACAACGTCGAAGTGACAAAGGCAAGGTTGTTCGCATTTATTTGGATATGTTGTTTTGTTTTAAAACCAAATTGCACGTCAAAGTATGAAAAAATGCTGATGTTAGTTTAATATTGTTTGGGTCTCTGGAGGTCATGATCAATATTAAGTCATTGATAACTAAGATTACTTCAGGGATACATTTGTGCGCACCAAATGTCCACTCTAATAAACACCTGTCTCTTGAGAACGGCTCGCCCCTCTGGTGATTACGGTAATAAATGTATACTTCAAGAAAGATTATAATAATATTGGCATGGGCAATTCCACGCATTTACGAAATGCCTTCATATAAGCATTAACATCAACAAATATATGCATATGTATTCAAAAGGAACAAACACAACAAGTTAAAGTAGCAATAGTTATTGGAGTAAGGTTACTTTGTTTCATCAATCATGCTTGGAATTATCTTGAGCAGGACTGCGGAAATAAAAAAATCAGTGGTAAACAGTTTCATTGAAGACCTGCAAAAAATCATAGAGCGTGTGATGCAATGCAAGCAAATTATAACTCTTTATCAATGCCTCTAAAACAGAAATCGTAAAAAAGAATTATGATATATTACCAGTTTTATTAAACGACAAGCCACTTGCAGACGTTTATTGTTCCCACCGACTTGTAGTGTAAAGCCTAGCGATAGAACTGCTCTATCACCACACCACCAAACTAGGTCATCAAACCAAGCAATGTGTTGAAAACAAAAATAAATACATATACTATCGCAAAAAATGCGTCAGAAAATGAAAGACTTCAAACCTATACGGACTGGCTAAGACACAGACGGATGGTGTCTGTTGTGCTCTGTCTCGCGGATCTGTCGGCACTGTGAGTGACTTTCTATGTACACAACTATGCAAGTAAGTTACCAGTGTTGCACTAGCTGCGTTTGTTGGCCCGACAATCACTGCTGTTAACATGACCCACCTTCATATTTGATGCATAGTGTGCTGTCAGCGTTGATGAAGCACTCCTCAGGGCAACGACACGTTTGTGTATACTTGTCACAGAGGGCGCCACCGTAGCAGCTGTTGTGATCCGTGCAAGGACTACCGATCTTCACTGGTGCTTAAAGACGAAATATTGACCATTGTCAGATTGTAACTGTCTGGATACTTTGTGTTTAACATATCAATACATCCATCTTCCCCACGTGGTCGTTAGTTGGCAAAAAGACTGAGCAGCGTCATTATAACTCAATTGCGAATCTGCGAATTTCTGTACGGGGTACATATGTACTTGTGTGCGTGTGTACACGTTTACGTGTGTACGTGTTTGTACATGTATGCGAACATGCGTAAATGGTAAATGCATGTTTACATATGTGCTTGTCATTTCCCCAAACTATCCCTGCCTATTGATGTATCCGCTACCAGAACTAAATAGTTAATTGTTTAGAGACAACTACCTGCGATCGTTATATTTGTGGTAACAACGATATGGAGTTTACAATACCATTACGCATACACCGTTACGTGTTAACCATATCCAACAGACATCACCAAACAACGGAATATCTCGCTAGGTCGTACAAATTTGGTCCACAGTATGGGTCTGGATAAATAAATTTTCCGGATAAATTAATCATGCACGTGAAGGGATATATCGTTATAACTTCATTGTCGTTAAATAGTGTACAAAAGCTAATGTTCCCGGATTAACGAAATCCGGATTAACGGCATTCCATTGTATTATAATGTAAAAACAAACAAAAGAAGTACGCGTACATGTCGAACCAACAGCCAAGTAAATTAGCAGTACCATTCCCACTCGCAGTCGAACGAAGAATGTCACGTGGGCCATCTAGAACAGAAACAGTGGATCTTGTTTTAGTATGGGATATCGGGGCAAAGCGGCACCTGGAGAAAAGCAAACATTTAATTTCTTGTTCACATCACAAGCGCCATCTAGCGCGGATGTGATGAAAACAATAGATCACAGTATATCCATTTGGGTACAATGCATTCGCACGCCAAATCAATCGAAACAATAGGCGCTGCGTACGTAGAATATAGTTATCGAATATATATTCAAACATTAGTGGTTCGAAATAGCAGCGATACTGAATGTGGGGCAAAGCGAGCACACAGATAGTGGGCTTCTAGTATTAGAATTACCTCGGTTACCGATCAAGTTAATCACAACTAAAATATTTGTATAGTCGCAGTTACTGATAATAAAACGTGAATGCAAAAAGGTTACGTTTGCTCTAAACAGTAATCCAAATCATTTATAAGAACCATATTTTCAGATGGACACCATTCCACTACCTACCCATAGACAATGCGTACGTTTTGGGAGACTTAACGATCTTAGGGGGGCACCCTTAAAAGGAAGCCGAGTCGTCGATATTTATCATCCCAACCCGACACCGATTTGTACCAACCCCGTTAAACAGTGCAGCAAAGAGTGATTTCTCGCGCTGTCGAACTGGCTTCGTAGGTATTTGGTGCCGGCATGTTGCGCTGCGTTTGAGTCCGGATCGTCCGTTCTCACAAGTCGTCAAATATAACGAACGATAAAATCAACGTATGCTGCCCTATATACTACCACCCGTGGGCATGTAAGATACCTCACTGAGATAAATACACGCGCCGGGCCATCCCACAATAAAATGCAACGCACAATTGAAAGTGTGTGTGGGCGATGGAAGCATGATGCAATATGTACTCCTAATACTAAACTACCAATAATATGGGGAAGGAGAAATGTTCGTTTAGATGATGATACTACACATACACACACTTGTGTGTGTGTGTGTGTGTGAGTGTGTGTATGTGCGTGAGTATGTGTGTGTGAGTGTGCGTGTGGGGGGGCGTGCGTGCGTGTGTGTGTATGTGGTTGGGTGTGTGTGTGTGTTTGTGTGTGTTTGTGTGTGTGTGTGCGTGGTTGGGCGTGTGTGTATGTATGTGTGTGTGTGTGTGTCTGTGTGTGTGTATGTGAGTGTGTGTGTGGGCGTGCGTGCGTGTGTGTGTGTCGTTGGGTGTGTGTGCGTGCGTGCGTGTGTGTATGTGGTTGGGTGTGTGTGCGTTCGTGTGTGTGTGTGTGCGTGGTTGAGTGTGTGTGTGTGTGTGTGTGTCTGTGTGTGTGGGTGTGCGTGTGTGTGGGCGTGCGTGCGTGTGTGTGTGTGTGTGTGTGTCGTTGGGTGTGTGTGCGTGCGTGTGTGAGTATGTGTGTGTGTGTGCGCGCGCGCGTGTGTGTTGTTGGGTATGTGTGTATGTTTGAAAGTGTGTGCGTATGTGTGTATCTGTGTGTGTGTGTGTGTGTGTGTGTGTGTGTGTGTGTGTGTGTGTGTGTGTGTGTGTGTGTGAGCGTGTGTATGAGCGTGCGTGTGTGTGCGTGTATCAGGGAACAAGGAGGAGAACAACAACATAAAATAACCACGCCATCGACGTATTCAGTTCTACTTAATAATATTCTCCAAACTGTACTCCATTTGAAACCTTAACTATATAAGAATATTAGTTGTCTGGATTAATCGCGGGAGAGTTGGCAGTCACGTAAAATATAATGTTCATTCACAAAATAAACCGAAATTAGGTAGACACAGAAACCTTTTGGCTTATTAAAAGTCCAACCCTTTTCATTTACGCGTATCCCGCCCTTCTGACATACGTGTCAATTTTATTGTTAAACATATTCAGTCTACTAGCACAACACAATCAGCAGATAATATGTTCCAATCCGTTACAATCCTTTGTGAAAATGATAACTTTCTTATATATAATCTACACTGATTCTTTACTAATGTAACGTCATGTCCCTTAGTCCGTCTATCTTTCTTAACTGAGAAAAAATAGTTCTGTCAATATTTGTCTAGTGTTGTCAAACCATATTCTTTTAGGCGTATTTCGTATCTAAGATATATCAGTTTTGGTATCATTTTTGTCGCTCTCCTCTGTACTCTTTCTAGCATATCTATGTCTTTCTTGCGATATGGCCTCCACGCTTGTATACATTATTCTATATGAGGCCTAACTATTGTTTTGTACAGCAGTATTTTTTTTTTTATACGCTGTGTATCGCGTTATATCATAGTCCAAATCGTTGATATATATTTAGAATATTGTAGGTCCAAGTACTGATCCCTGTGGTACAAAACTGAATTCCAATTTGAAGCCTCCCCATCAATAACTACCCGTTGTCTTCTGTCAATCAGCCAGTTTTCTATCCAGTTAATTAGACCATCTTCTATGCCATGGGCCTTTAGTTTAAGCAGTAACCTTTGATGTAGAACTTTGTCGAAAGCTTTCTGAAAATCTAAGTAGATAATATCCACTATTGATCCCTCGTCTATCCACATAGTGATGTCTTCCAAAAAACATAACGTATGTTTTAAGCATTATCTCGCTTTTAGAAACCCATGTTGAGATAAGTTTATCACGTTATGTTTAGAACGAAAATCCACGATGTGATCTTTAATTAATCTATCTAATAATTTGCAAATCACCGATGTTAAACTGACTGGTCTGTAGTTCTCTATCTTTCTCGAACCCTTTTTAAATAACCGTATAATGTTTGTTTGTTTCTATTCAAAAGGACCCACTTCCTCGTTTAATGAGAAGTTGAAAACTGTTGCGGTGTGCTAATTTCTTCTACAATTTGCAGTAGTAGTTTGGGTGGAATCCCTTCCACTCCAGGTGATTTGTTGTCCTTCATTGCCCTTCTTTTCTTAGCTACCATTTATGGATTTACAATTAACTGTCCTAAATAGTCTGATTCCACCCCATTCAACTTGAATGTTTAGTTCACTTCTTTTGTTTACTCCTATGCTCCTTGTATTTACTCAGACGCATTTATATTCAGCTTCAGGAGAGTTATCCAGGCTGTAGTTTACTGATTTATTTGTGCTATCTTTATGTATGCCTCCAGTTCCAGGCGTCTTTGTGAAACACCCCTGTGCATCTATTTTAAACAAATGCAACCTGTTTCATAATCGACAAATTGCTGCAGGTTCTCTAAAAAAAAACTTCTACCCACTTTCCGTTTAGATAGAAGCCATCTCACGTGTACATATCTTCCCTCCCAACAAAGTATCCTCATAAATCTAATCGATGAATCCCACCCCGTCATCTTCACACATCTACTCGACACAGAAACTTGTACGAGATTGTAATCGGTCAAATGTAATAACATAACTATCTCCTAGATCGTTATAGGTCAAGTGTAATAAATAGTCAACAACAAATTGCAAAGGACAAATATAACCGACACGATTACTAAACAAAACAGAAGTCTCTTAAACACTGTTACAACGCATGTTCGTATGTCATAATATGGTTTATGGCTGTTTTCTTCACATGACGTATAACAGTTTTAAGCGAATCCTAGCTGCATTCTTTGCTGCTGCTACTATTGCTGGTGACATAACCCACCTCCTTCTTCGATACATGGTGTCCAGGACCCTTCGACGCTTTAAACCCCTGGGCAAAGACAGAAATATTAATATAAATGTTGTACAACGTCGAAGTAACAAAGGCAAGGTTGTTCGCATTTATTTGCATTTTTTGTTTGTTTTAAAACCAAATTGCACGTCAAAGTATGAAAAAATGCTGATGTTAGTTTAATATTGTTTGTGTCTCAGGAGGCCAGTAACAATATTAAGTCATTGATAACCAAGATTACTTCAGGGATACTTTTGTGCGGACCAAATATTCACTCTAATAAACACCTGTCTCTTGAGAACGGCTGGCTCCTCCGGTGATGAAGGATGTATACTTCAAGAAAGATTATAATAATATTGGCGTGGGCAATTCCACGCATTTATGAAATGCCTTCGTATAAGCATTAACATCAACAAATATCTGCATGTGTATTCACGATGCTCAATAAAGACTAAAAAGAATAAACGCAAAATGTTAAAGTAACAATAATTATTGGAGTAAGATGAGGTTACATTGTTTCACCAATCTTGCTTGCAATTATCTTGAGCAGCACGGCGGAAATAAAAAAATCAGTGGTAAACTGGATAGATGAACAAGTGCTAGCAAACATGGATTTCGACAACGATATCTCCTTGGTAAACAGTTTCATTGAAGAACTGCAACAATTCATAGAGCGTGTGATGCAATGCAAGCACATTATAACTCTTTATCAATGCCTCTAAAACAGAAATCGTGAAAGAGATTTATGATACATTACCAGTTTTATTAAAAGACAAGTCACTTGCATACGTTTATCGTTGCCAATGACTTGTAGTGTAAAGCCTAGCGATGGAATGGGTGGAATCCCATCCAATCCAGGTGATTTGTTATCCTTCATTGCCCTTATTTTCTTAGCTACTATTTCCGGGGTTACAATTATCTGTCCTAAATAGTCTGATTCCACCCCCTTGAACTTAAATGTTTAGGTCATTTCTTTTGTTTACTCCTATGCTCCTTGCATTTAATCAGACGCATTTATATCCAGCTTCAGATCAGTTTTCCAGGCTGTACTTTGCTGATTTATTTGTGCTATCTTTTTATATGCCTCCAGTTTCAGGCTTCTTTGCGAAACCCCCCTGTGCATCTATTTTAAACAAATGCAACCTGTCCCACAATCAACAAATCGCTACAGGTTCTCTGAACAAAAAACTGCTGCCCACTTTCCGTTTAGATAGAAGCCATCTCACATGTACATATCTTCTATCCCAACAAAGTATCCCCATAAATCTAATCTAAAACTTTGTGATCTCCGCATTCCATGATGAAACATGTAAGAAAGTTAGTATTCCAACTGCAAATATGTACCTAGATTCTGCAAAAGGAGGTAAATCACTTACAAAAAAAACAATATTATAGTCACTTCTTCATTACATTTTAGACAATCCATTGCTAATGGAGTACAGTGTGTAATCATTAAAAATGCCCTGCGTTACGCCTCTTGATCCGCGACACTACGGTTATTTTTGAAGCATCATATCTAATCTATTTGTAATGACAGAAAGACAACTCTGGTATCAAATGAAAGATATGATACTGCAGAATGTTATGCATCATTGTATTTATCTGGAGGAGGTCATGAGATCAAGGGAAATTGTATTTATCTGGAGGAGGTAATGAGATCAAGGGAAATTGTATTTATCTGGAGGAGGTCATGAGATCAAGGGAAATTGATATATTTGACAAACATTGTATTTATCTGGAGGAGGTCATGAGATCAAGGGAAATTGATATATTTGACAAACATTGTATTTATCTGGAGGAGGTCATGAGATCAAGGGAAATTGTATTTATCTGGAGGAGGTAATGAGATCAAGGGAAATTGTATTTATCTGGAGGAGGTCATGAGATCAAGGGAAATTGTATTTATCTGGAGGAGGTCATGAGATCAAGGGAAATTGTATTTATCTGGAGGAGGTAATGAGATCAAGGGAAATTGTATTTATCTGGAGGAGGTCATGAGATCAAGGGAAATTGTATTTATCTGGAGGAGGTCATGAGATCAAGGGAAATTGATATATTTGACAAACATTGTATTTATCTGGAGGAGGTCATGAGATCAAGGGAAATTGTATTTATCTGGAGGAGGTCATGAGATCAAGGGAAATTGATATATTTGACAAACATTGTATTTATCTGGAGGAGGTCATGAGATCAAGGGAAATTGTATTTATCTGGAGGAGGTAATGAGATCAAGGGAAATTGTATTTATCTGGAGGAGGTAATGAGATCAAGGGAAATTGTATTTATCTGGAGGAGGTCATGAGATCAAGGGAAATTGATATATTTGACAAACATTGTATTTATCTGGAGGAGGTCATGAGATCAAGGGAAATTGTATTTATCTGGAGGAGGTAATGAGATCAAGGGAAATTGTATTTATCTGGAGGAGGTCATGAGATCAAGGGAAATTGTATTTATCTGGAGGAGGTAATGAGATCAAGGGAAATTGTATTTATCTGGAGGAGGTAATGAGATCAAGGGAAATTGTATTTATCTGGAGGAGGTCATGAGATCAAGGGAAATTGATATATTTGACAAACATTGTATTTATCTGGAGGAGGTAATGAGATCAAGGGAAATTGATATATTTGACAAACATAATGATGTCATCTATGCGGTCACGAGTGAGAATAGGGTATAGTTATTATATGCTAATTAGGGCACATGCCATAATAGGAAATATATATTGAATGTTATTATTATGATCAGCAGATGAAACCCGTCAATTTGACATATTATAAGTACATATTGATAGACATATGACTACCCAGTGACGATGGTGGTGTGGGTGATTAAATACCACGCCACATTGAGACAAATACGATATTTCAGTGTACCATCCAAGATAGGTTGGAAATGGGTAGTGAGACCCAACTTTTTCACTGTTACCACTTGAAATCACCTTCACGGGACCCCAAAGCTTAAAAAAATGGGTTGGTAGATTTGTGTGGGGGGTGCACGAGGGGCATATCTGGCCCATTGCCTATTTGGCAATCATCGATTTTCCTCGAATGACGCATGTATTTGGCTTACTATTGCATCCGGTTGTATTCATGCACGGCGGTATTCCAAAGTTGAGCACGCGTAGATTCATATCAACATAATTAGTGTTACTTTGCGGACAATAATCTAAAGCGTACAATAGAATAATCGTGACAGACGTAATTAAAAGATCTATCATTGCGCATTGTGGAATTGGATATGTATTGGGTATCGCGGCTCGACTATGGGTCTACAAAGACACGGTGTATATCGGTAACTCTAAATATGGCATGATTTAATGAAAGAAGTAGGGAGTATAGCGAACATACTACACCAATGGGGCAATGTATGTTATAGTTTGAAAAATGCTAGTTGTTACTTGTTAAGCTACATATCACGACACAGACGTCAGAAGGGGTTGAATATTAGGGGACTGAGCCGTAGCTTCAGCACCACGCGCTGTTGTCGGTCGTAATATCTGAACACGGGGGGTGGAGTGAGGGGTGTTGGAGATATCTCGCGATGACGTTCCACCTTTCTTGCCTGAAGCTCACTCATCATTTTGGTTATGTTGACAATGTTCAGGGAACAACCACCTTATTATTCAGTTTGGTTCTGTTGACAATGTTCAGGGAACAACCATCTGATGATTTAGTTTCACCTTGGAAATTTAAACTCGGATGACGCTCACCAACCATCTTTAAAATTCACAAAATATTGGGGGCCTAACGCTCCCGGTCCAACGCCTGTATGATTTTGAGACACCAGTCTTCGAACATACCAACTCATTACTAGAAATACCGAGACAAACTAATTACGCATGCGTCACCGCTGCACCCTTCCTGCGCGAGGCGGCGATATTAATTTGCATTACGCGCCCAAAATAAACGCGCTTGGCACGCTGGGAAAGCACCCCACCATATTTGCCGACCCCACATCTGATCCGTCCGATCTTCTACATATACTGTGAAAAAATCATAAAAATCGGAGAAAATGTTGTTGTTTACATCCTGGGCGTGAATGATTTGCCTATGTTTGCAATGTAAAATGGCAGCAAAACGTCGAATATCTTAAGGAAACAGCACGATCAAAAGCCTATATATGAAATGTTTGCGCAGACCGGTCACTTGCCGACCCCACATCTGATCCATAGGTATCTTTAGCATATATTGTGAAAATATCATCGAAATCGGAGACATTTTTTTGGTTAACACCCTATACTTGAATGATTAGTCCGATGTTTGCAATGTAAGTGGCAGCAAAAGATCGGACATCCAGGAAATGGCACGTTCAAAAGCCTATATATGTCATGCTGCCGCAGACTGGTCATTTGCCGACCCGGCATTCAATCTGTAGGTATCTGTGTCATATATACTGTGGAAATACAGTCTAAATCGGAGAAATGGTTTGGTTAACCTGCTTGAATGATTAGCCCTATGTTGGTAATGTAGGCTTTAAATAGCAGTAACCGATTATATAACTTCATACACATTATATTCCTGAAATAAAATTAGAGACCCTTTAAGGTGTAAGTCAATTTATTTTAGAAACTGTACACATGATACAAATGACACAAAACCAGTATTTGTCTGATAACACAAGATAATTGTTTTATGTGATCTCCCAATTACAGCATAAGAAGCATTTACGTAAACTTTATTTTGAAGGTTTCACATATGCAGTATATGTTCAGAAGTAGAGACATGTATGTGAAATGCTAGAGCAGACCGGTCATCTGTCAGCCCGGTATTCGATACGTAGGTATATTCGGTACCTTCGGCATAAAATGGGAAAATATCATCGTAATCGGATAAAAAAAATTTAACATCCTATGCTTGAAGGATTAGTCCTATGTTGATAGTGTTGACCCTAAATAGTAGTAATAGATTAGTTAACTTCAGTAACCAGCATTTTCAAACGCCTATATGAAATGTTGGCGTACATATCGGTCAGTTGCCGACATGCACACTAGTTGCCAGCAAAATGTAGCACCAACAAATGAAGTTTCAAGGCAATTGGAAGTAAAATGTTGGTTTCATGATGGTCTGGAAGGTAAGTTGAAATTATTGTAAATGTACTTTATATGTTACTCATTCATACATTCCATAGGAGTCGAAAGGGGTTATGGGGGCTAAACCCACCAATATTTCGAGTGGATGGTTAAGCACCCCCTCCAGTATTTTGTGAATTTGAAAATATCTCCACGCTTCGAAAGAAATGCCTTTACTACAGGTTGGCATTATTCTAGTTATGGCTGCTATGATATATATATATATATATCTATATCTATATATATATATATATATACCACTTTTATGGGAAACATTCAACAACGCAGCAATTACTGCGCCAATGTACGTATATATTCACCACTATACGCATACATCTACCACTGTCTAAAGACTCATTAATACAGCTGAGTCAACTGTAAATTGGAGTAACGTGTACTAGACAAACGTGGTTTGAAATGGCGGCAAGAGGTGTCGATCCCGGACTCTCTTGAGCCCGGCGCTCTAACTACTGCGCTACCGTGTCTCATGTGGTAGTACACCTAATATAAATACAAACAAACGTGTTCTTACCGTATCAGTTGTCTATGTTGCGTGTGTAGTAGGCCTATTTGTTGTCATTAATTGCTAATTTATTCGATGTAGAAATGCGTCCGGTCAAGCTAGAAGACCGATCAGCAAGGGGGATCTCACGTGACTCTGTTGTCAAGAATATACATTCACGTTACCAATGGCGCCGGTGTTTGATGTCGTTACACGTACAGTCACACGTGTAATTAGCTCTACGGGAATTATTGAATACGACACCGGTGTCCAAACCGTCTTGTCGAGCAGCGCTGTTTATAGATTACATAATTATGTGCTGATTTGTCGAGATATGATCTCTGACAGGTTGTACAGAGATCTTCCATGTGTAGTGCGTGTACGTTGGATTTATGACTAACATAATTTAATTACATGCTTTGACATCAGTACAATCAGGCCTGCCGCATACAATGTATTCAATACAAGCAGAATCGACTCACTGTTATTTATACTTTGCAACATGATTATAGTATCACCTCCCGCGCGCGTGTGTGTTTGTGAGTGCGTGTGTGTGTATATATATATATATATATATATATATATATATATATTCATCTATGTATCAATATATATATATATATATATATATAATTATATATATATCCATCTATCTATCAATATATATATATATATACATATTATATTGATAAATAGATAGATGGATAGAGAGAGGCGCCAGAACAGGGAGGGCTAAAAGCGTGATGCTAGATGGTGCCACTGTAGCAATATATTATCTCTGTGATGCTTGGTGATGACCGAACCACGCCACCTCCTCCCTATGTTATACTTATTATTTCAGAATTTGCGAATTAACACAACCACCAGTGAAGCTGGCAAATGGGGCACCTCTGTACGAAAACAAAAGTAAACCAAGCCAATCTTGCAAAGCATAAAACGTAACGAAGAAGAGTCTGTGATATGATCAGCTTCATAAACATCAGGGGGAAACATAAACGTGCTGCAATCAAGTTTTATTACTGGCAAATGTTATATGCATTTAAACTATTTCAGTACTTCTTATCTGCTAATGGTATCACTAACTCGTTCACTATACCCTACATTTACTGTCACTGTTAATTTGAGCCACGCCAAAATCTACAGTTTGAACATTTTCCAGGAGTACATATATGAATACAAAAGTCAATTGAATACAAAGATCAGATAGAAGTGTTTAAAATATTGAAGGGTTATGAAAATATTGATAGAAATATTTTTTTCTCAGTTAAGAAAGATAAAAGGACTAGAGGACATGAGCTTACATTAGCAAAGGAGCAGAGTAGATTGGATATAAGAAAGTTTTCATTTTCACAAAGGACTGTAAATGAATGGAACAGATTACCTGCTGATTGTGTAGGTGCTAGTAGCGTGAATATGTTTAAAAATAAAATCGACACATACCTCAGACGGGCGGGATACACATAGATAAAAGGGTCGGACTCTCGATAAGCCAAAGGGCTTCCTTGTCCACCTGCCACCTAGAGTTAATTTTCTGGGTGGCAATCTTGTTAAATCTTGTTAAATCTAAACAAATGTCAGCTCATTTATTTAAGTGATTACGGATATTACTTAATGTATTGATTCATTACACATTTAAACACCAAAGAACCGAATTCACCGTGGGTTAAACTAGTTGATGAAGTGCTCAGCTTTAATTGTGTCAAAACCTGTATTGACTATATTGTACACGCAGTGTTTGGAACAAACGGAATCTGGGTAATCGAGGCTATGGCCCACAGGCAGAGACATTTCAGTGGTATCACAGTTCGCGTTTGGACATAATGACTTTATTAAAGTGAAGTATCAGTCAGCGTACAAGTCGAATCACAACGTTGAGATGGCACTTGTCTGTGTGCAGAATCACATCCTGCACGCAATGGACAATCAGAATGTTGTTATCATGGTTCTCCTTGATCTATCGGCTGCGTTTGACACCGTCGACCATAAAGTGATGTTGCATAGACTCTCACATAATATCGGAGTGGTCCAAAATGCACTGGACTGGTTTAAGTCATACCTGAGAGACAGAGTCCAGTCTGTCCACATTCATGGTGCTACATCGCCTGCTATTCCTCTGGCATACGGGGTACCACAAGGCTCCGTGCTGGGTCCTCAGCTGTTCTCCATCTATGTAGCACCAGTTGCTAAGATTATTCGCAAGTACAATTTGATGTGTCATTTCTACGCGGATGATACTCAAATCTACATTCCAGTGAAATCCCACCAAGAGGACATTGCTGTGGCTGTCGTCCGTATTGAAGAATGTGTAGCGGAGATCAGGACGTGGATGATGACAAACTTTTTAAAGTTGAATGACTCAAAGACAGAAGTCATCGTGTTCGGCTCTGCGCAACAACTCAAAAAAATTGAGCTGTGCACACTATGCATTGGAGACTGTTTTGTCACCGTAACTCAGAATGTACGCAATCTTGGTATACAGTTCGATGCCGAGATGAAGGTGGAGACGCACGTGACTGCTGTCTGTAGATCTGCAATTTTCCATCTCCGAAATATTGCAAGAATAAGACGTTATCTAACACTTGCAGCAACAGAACAAGTCATACATGCGTTTGTTACCAGCAGACTTGACGTTGGCAATGCATTACTCCACCGACTGCCTGTGAAACAACTAGAACGGTTGCAGAGAGTACAGAACTGGGCGGCTCGCCTTGTCGACGGCGCCAGGAAGTTCTGTCATGTCACACCTCTATTGATGAAACTGCACTGGCTGCCAATAGCAGTTAGAGTAGAGTATAAGATACTTCTACTCACGCACCGAGCACTGACTGGCTGTGCACCACAGATCACCAAATGTTTGAACAGACGTCAGCCAACTCGATTGTTGCGCTCCAGTGAACACAATCATTTATGTGTACCACGTGCAACGCGTCGCTGGGGTGATAGATCCTTTTGCGTGGCAGCCCCAACACTATGGAACTTGTTGCCGTAAAAGCTGACTGCAACAACAATGACAAACACTGATTTTAAATCAAACCTTAAGACTTATCTGTTTTCCCGAACATTCTGTACGGCGCCGTGAGCAACGATTGTTGGAACGCCGCAATATAAATGTCACTATTTGATTTTATTTGAAGTAGTCTGTTCGTCTAGCCGAAATTAGCGGGCGTAGTATTTTCTAACTGGAAGTTTGTTGCGTTGACTATGAGAAAGTGAGCACCATTGAACATCAAAGGTATAGCAGTTAACTCAGCCCGATTCGGCCGTATTGCCAATAAAGCTTGTTTTGAAACTGGATGTTTTGTTTATTATTTGAACATGCTCCCGTGGTCGTGCCTTCAAATTGTGACTGTTGTTGCAGGTTTACTAAACACAGTTTGGCGGGCAGTATACCTTCAACATAGTTAGTATAGTCTTAAGTACTTTGTATTAATTAATAAAACAAAAACTATGTAGGCTACGTCCTTTTAATAAAACATAAACAAGCTTATCTTTGTTGCTAAATATAATGCAAATTGCAAGTAGCATTCCATAACTAACCTATCTACATAAATAAATTGACAATGCTTTCTTTGGAATTTCTTAATACCATCCGATGCAGTAAAACTTAACTTAAATGTGTTCTGCTAATTGCATTGTGGTTTCTGATATATAATAAGTAAAATTAGTTTCACAGGCAGTAACATAAAATTGTAAATTTCATGATATGAATGTGCGAATTAATATCTGTCACGTTATAATTTCATATGGGTCATAGCCGGTGAGAGAGTTGACGTAGCAGCTCCCACAGAAGAGCACCATGCCGACATGAGCAGTGCACCACCATAGGGCGTCACTTGACGTATTGGGTCATAGCCAGTGAGAGAGTTGACGTAGCAGCTACTACAGAAGAGCACCATGCCAGCAGACATTAGGCTACCAACCTGAAACAAAACAAATTTTACGTTAAGTTCCTCCATCAATTCAATTGTCTGCTCCAGTATTCACTAAAACATTCTAGTTCGTTTGTGCACACTTTTTATTGTTTTCCTGAAAGTAGAAAGCAAACTGTGACATTAGTTATCAGCTGACCTGTTCAATTGTCTGTTGTACGCAATTATAGGACCTGAGTCGGGAAATTACAATTTAGCCAAACACGTGGCTACAGTGTTGTCAAATTGCAAAGTTCAATGGGTTTTCAGCCGGTTTAAATGTATATTTAACTACGAATACACAAGTCACACACAATTAAAAAGAATTGATGGATTTTTTTAATAATTACTTTTAATAAGCCTAATACTGATTATAATTATGATTAGATTAGTTTTTGATCAGATTAGTTTATAGTGTACATAATTTTGCAGCTATCAACAATCTTGACAGTTCTTTCTAGGGTGAAACAACTAACAATTTGGTTAGATGAGCCAGCATTTTATTTAAAAAACACTGGGTACATTGCCTATTGTTTTGACAGTTCTTTATAGGGTTGTTGTCTTGTCATCCACAAACAACTGCCAATGAAGTCAGGTGTTTGGATCTCTTCTTTCAAAGCACATTGTACATGAAAATACACAATTGTTTTTGACCCCAGTGACCCCAGCTCAACTCACCAACTAAGACAATACACAACACTGTTAGCGACAGTGTCCAGAGTGAGGCCTAAAGCAGTGTCCTCCAATTGCTGAATAGATCAATTAACCCTGCCCCCAGTACCAAGTGGGTGACATTGTGCACAAGAGTTCATTAATCCTTAGAGATTGTTCAGAAATGCTATGTAGTTCTGAATCTGAGTGTTATTAAGTACTGTCATAACTTTCGTATTGATAATAAAGCTATATGAAACACTTTGCCTGCTTTATTCTTTGATATTGTGATAAAACGTGCCTGAAAAATAGTTTAACCCGGGTTTAACCCAGTTTTACCCAAAACGGAGGGTTAGCCCAACTCGGGTTAAACCCCGGTTTAATCCGGGGGCGGGATAACCTTGCCAACGTTGCCCAGTGTACAAGCCGCACATGATGTTCGACCTCAAAAGGGTAAATTTCTGTAACAAACCTTCTTGAACAATGCAAGAAGATGTTAAGTGTTCTTGCATACTGGTACCTGCCACCGGTTTATATGATTCACAATATTCAAGTTGGACAGTGCTGGTGTGTAGCTTTGTGAGACTTTTTTACACAGACATGCAACAAAAGGATGACAGATCATCTATGAGTGAAGCCACAGCAGCATCAAGTGACAGTATTAATTTCAGAGTAATACAAAAACAATTTACGGTGATGGTTATGGACGTGACATCTCAGTATTTTTGTATGCCACACCCATAACGGATGCCACGTCTTTATCAGATGCCACGTCCATAACGGACGCCACATCCATAATGAGCTAATAGACTCATTACAATTTTTTTTATTTTTTATACATATGGTTGGATATTGTTAATAAAGTTACCATTGCATACAAAAAGACAAGGAAATATGAGTTAGTGTCATCAACATAACACAACTCTTTGTATTTTTTATGGACATGGCATTTGGCATATCTTGTAAGTAGGTGATAGCAAAGTTGATAGTATGTAAAAATATTTTGTTAAACAAGTTTGTTCTTGCAGTGTTTTAAAGAAGCAACCCTGTATTTGCTAGCATGTCACTTGTTTTAAATTTGACCCTCTACTAGTAAAGTATGTATCTCATAACTTTACTTAAAATACAGATGCTGAGATGACAAAAACTGTTTTCATTAGTCAACTTTTGTGATGTAACAAGTATATCAAATGAATTGAAAACACATTTATTTATTATACATTTGGGAAGTAGAAGTATTTATTTGAATACAGTGTGAGAATCGTCGAACAGGTAATTACACTGGGATTCCCTGGAGTCGCTGGCTTTGTCTTTAATATAGTGCACTGTTTCAAGGTTGACCCAGTCATGACCAGCAGAGTCTATTACTAAGATAAAGTAGAACTGATTTACCTAACTTATACACATTGCATGGGGTATGTTCCAGGGTAGAGTAGTTAACTATCACCCCAGGAGCCTTGATACTTGAGCACGACAGCTATTTTGTGTGTATGCGACAATGTTCACTCCTAGCCAAATATCATTATTTTGTTAAACGAATGTTATACATAATTTTTAAACTAAAGATCGTTTTAAAGAATTCATAGCATTGTCATTTTAGTCATTCAAAATCTGTTTTGAGTAGCGAATAAAATATAACAATGTTCCGATTAAAAACACATAGCCTGAATTGATTGTTCCAACATGAGGTTAAGAGCGTTTTCCAGCATAGTTCTTGATTTGGGAACCCAGTTCTAGCCATGTATTAGTATATTATTATTAATGTTTAAGGTTTCTTCCCAAATGCGCAACTAAAACATGACGTTAATGGTGCTCACTGCAGTTTTTGAAGACAGGAGATTGTGGTGTTGAATATGTTAACTCAACCGTGTACGTGACCCTTGTTGCACTGTGTCTGCATTGCCGTTGTTATTGTACGCTGCTTGAATGATGTGGACCGATGTTGGCTGAATGAGACATTTCTGGTTACAGTATTACCTCCGGACTACAGAAACACTGAAAGGCGGGACGTGCGTGCGTGTGCGTGTGTGTGTGCGAGTGCGTGTGCGTTTGTGTGTTTGTGTGTGGGTGCGCGTGTGTATGTGTGTGTGTGTGTGTGTGTGTGTGTGTGTGTGTGTGTGTGTGTGTGTGTGTGTGTGTGTGTGTGTGTGTGCGTGTGTTTGTGTGTGCTTGTGTTTATTTGTATGTATTTGTATTACGTATATGAGCGCTCGTGTGTGTGCGCGTGTGAGCGCGTGTGCGTGTGTAGGAGTTTGTGTTAGTGCATGTATGTGGACGCGCCGCTCGTACAAATAAATGTAATCTGTTTGTAAACATGTGTCCGTTATAAAGAGGTACTTCCTACAATCACTCACATATGCTTTATAACACGACCCTATACCCCATGTATATGTTTAATACTAAAATAACATAAAACCACATTGTTTGGACGGTTTGGCGAACCGCAACCAACTGTTCGTATTGTTTATATTTTGTCAATTATGACAAGAGCTCCCGGTATGCGCTCCATTGACTCTGTATGATAATGATGTCACCTGATGCGTGAAACGTAACAGGTAGAACAAAAGGACAACTATTCAAGCACGAACAAAGTTCAAACGGAAACTTCCACTGGTTAGCCATTAGCCGTGGAACATATTTGGAAATTTTCCAGCTCGTTTTTTATCAAATCCACGACATGACTCCACAGTACTTAATTGACATATTGAACACCCATTCTGCCACGGTCAGCCGAACAACAATTACTCGTGAACCAACGAGTAAACATTAGCGGAACAGGGAGTCCCAAGAGTATTCGAGTAACCTAACTGACGAACTTTGCTGAACTACCAATATCACGAAATAAGTTTCGCCTTGATTGATTTTAATAATGTAATATAGTTTATGTTTATCATACTCGCTTTATATTGCACTGATCAATTACAAACATACACACACACACACACACACGCACGCACACACACAATAACACACACACAACACACACACACACACACACACACACACACACACAATATCAATACCACACACACACACACACACACACACACACACACACACACACACACACACACACACAGTCAACAATAACACACAAACACACACACACACACACACACCGCGGCGTATGGCGGCATATGGCGGCGGGCGTTTTTGGCGGGCGGGCGGCGTGGGCGTATATGGGCGTGGGCACGAAACACATACATACATACGTACAAACAGACACATGTACAGACAGACAGACGTACAAACATACATATATACAAACAGACAGAGAACTCATTGGGAAGATGCATGTAAAAAGACATAAGCTCAAATAAACGTTCTAATTACACCATCAAAACCAAAAACGAAGCCAAATGCGAAGTGAAAATATTAACAAAGAACTAACAAAGATTAGCAATTGGTTGAAAGCTAAGCAACTGTCACTAAATGCAAAAAAGACTAAATTTATGATTTTTCATATGCCTCAAAAGAAAGTTGAATACCCTGTATTACAAATAGATGGGGCACACATTGAATCTGTAAATGATTTCAATTTTTTAGGCATCACAATAAATAACCATTTAAACTGGCAGAGTCATACAAACAAAATAGCAAATAAAAAGAGATATAAAAAAATAGGCATACTAAATAACCTTAAACGCTTTTTACCACTTAATACTTTATATATTATGTACAAAGCTTTTATTCTCCCTCATATTAATTATGGCATACTTTTATAGGGTCATCAGGCACATCGAATTTTCAAATTACAGAAAAAAGCAATGCGAATAATATCCTTAAGTAAATACAATGCTCACACAAGTCCTACTTTTAAAAGACGTTGGATGACATTTATAAAATCCAACAATTAAAATTTTACTATAAATTAATTAACAATTTTTTACCCTACTATTTCAATGTTTTTCCAAGCACACACATCTATGATATTCATCAGCACTGCACAAGTTAAAGAAATAATCTGTATATGTCCAGATTCAAACATGAATTTGCGAAAAAAATTCATTAGACACAACATAGTACAGACAATTAACAATACACCAAGTAATATCGTTAATAAAATTTACACCCACAGTCTGTATGGTTTTTCAACATACACAACAAGTCGTTTTTATTTTAAATTATGAATCCACTTGTTGTGTCTATAATTGCTTTATTTTTAATTTTTAATACGTACTGGAATGTATACCTAAGAATCCATATGTACGTCAATGTGTACACGAG
>CM034544.1:3030847-3089944 GCA_020002185.1 Paraescarpia echinospica | reverse complement strand
GAACATGGATACCCATGACAAAAGCTATGCTGAAAAACGCTCAGTAGCCTCAAGTTGGAATAATCAATTCAGGCCATGTGGTTTTAATCGGGTGAATGGAACAATGTTATATTTTACTCGCTACTCAAAACAGATTTTAAATTGCTAAAATGGCCATGCTATAAATACTTTAAAACGAATTTTATTTACAAAATTCTTTTAAAGTTTGTGTTACTTTTTCATGAATATTTTCACTAATTGATTGGTTATATTTAGTAATTGATCGACTGGAGATGACTTGTGTCGTCGAATAATTCTTATCGTCCACAACATACCACCGCCTAAACAGAATACCTGTTCGCATCACATTTACGTATACCACCTACTAGCCTCCAATTCAATTAAACGTGTGGATGAATCAAATACGAGAAACAGACTAAAACCTAGGACTTTGCGCAGTTACACCACGGCATGGTAAAACTCTAGAAGCACCTTATGCGAACAATGGTTATTTCCACGGTTTTAGTATGTTATGAACAACTGTAATTACTTTATATGTCATAATCATGTAATATATATATATATATATATATACACATATATATATATATACATATATATATTTATTCATTCATATCAATATGAACAGTCTAACACATTGTCTAATGTCGTTCTGACATAAATATTGTGTAATGTAATCTAATTTTGCAATGTTACACAAACATTGTACACCTAGTCTTTATATGTCTCATTAATTGCTTGGTAATGGTACATGTCTTTTCCTATGTTGTTTAACAATGGATGGCATGCCTATAGTTTTTGGTTTACTTAAGATGATACCTTTCAATTATTAATTTTAGTTCGGTGTCTAAGTAAGCCTAACACACGTTGTTGTTCTAGGGCATATACTTTTATAAAAATAAACATATATTTTTATATAATAAACATGGCCTTGAATACGGTTCGTCTTTGTTATGAGCAATGTTATAATTAATATACCTATGTAATGCTTATATATATTTCGTAGGTAACTCCTTTGTTTATTTTGTAATCTCTCATCTAGTGTATTACTGTACAGTGGTTTAAGCTATTATATCTCATTTCGTTGTTGTGAGCTATGGCATGGTAGTATCTTTGTATGCAGCCAGCAAAGCCATTTACGTTTTATTTGTTTCTGTTTCTTCTTGTTGACTATATGTGTTTGTGCGCGCGCGCGTGCGTATGTGTGTGTGCTTGTGTTTATTTGTGTGTATTTGCATTGTGTATATGAGCGCGCGCGCAATGTGTGTGCGTGTGTGTGCGCGTGTGAGCGCGTGTGCGTGTGTAGGAGTTTGTGTGAGTGCAAGTATGTGGACGCGCCGCTCGTACAAATAAATGTAATCTGTTTGTAAACATGTGTCCGTTATAAAGAGGTAGTTCCTACAATCACTCACAAATACTTTATAACACGACCCTATTATCCCATGTATATGTTTAACACTAAAAATAACATAAAACCACTTTGTATGGACGGTTTGGCGAACCGCAACCAACTGTTCGTATTGTTTATATTTTGTCAATTATGACAAGAGCTCCCGGTATACGCTCCATTGACTCTGTATGACAATGATGTCACCTGATGCGTGAAACGTAACAGGTAGAACAAAAGGACAACTATTCAAACACGAACGAAGTTCAAACGGAAACTTCCACTGGTTAGCCATCAGCCGTGGAGCATATTTGAAAATGTTCCTGCTCGTTTGTCATCAAATCCACGACATGACTCCACAGTACTTACTTGACATATTGAACACCCATTCTGCCACAGTCAGCCAAACAACAATTACTCGTGAACCAACGAGTAGACATTAGCGGAACAGGGAGTCCCAAAAGTATTCGAGTAACCTAACTGACAGGGGGAGAGGGGTGTTCAAGCGCCCAACGCCACAGCCAGTGTCGTTGGGGCAGGCTAGCCCTC
Source organism: Paraescarpia echinospica (assembly GCA_020002185.1). Classification (NCBI taxonomy): domain Eukaryota; kingdom Metazoa; phylum Annelida; class Polychaeta; order Sabellida; family Siboglinidae; genus Paraescarpia; species Paraescarpia echinospica. The sequence goes on along the minus strand of CM034544.1, from coordinate 3,088,008 downwards.
TGTGGGGGTGAAAAGTGAAAATAGTAGCCTGCCGGTAAACAGCAGAACACCCAGGTCAATCTCTCGTCCTTGTGGTTCCCCCTGGGAAACCACTACCTTGCGGTTGTGGGCAAACGAGGCTCTGACTAGGGGAAGGAAAACCCCAAAATTAAACTTACTGCGGAGGGCCAACAAACCCCCAGTTCAATAGTTGTTACGGAAACTAAATGTGTGACTTCGCCAGGACATGCTGGAAACGGTTATGACGAGGCGACGCTCCATTTACCTGAGGACATCAGATACATGGAAAGTATGACACTTCCGGATCAAAGCCAATGGGACGTTCGGCAGCCGATATCGTCGCTGACCAAACCAAAGAAAACTGTAAATATAGGATGTTGGAACGTGAGAACACTTCAATCAGCAGAACTTGCAAAAGAAATGGATAAATACAAAGTCGATGTCATGGGCATTAGCGTATGCAGATGGACAGGACACGGGAAAGTCAAGTTAAACAGTGGAGAGAGTGTTATTTTCTCTGGGAGAGAAGACAACCTACATAGACATGGAGTGGCAATAATGATGAGAAAGAAAGCAGAGCAAGCATTACTAGAGTGGAAACCTATCAGTGATAGCATTATTTATGCTAGATTCTTTTCAAGATATGTTAAACTATCAATCATACAAACATATACACCAACAAATGAAACAAGTGACGAAGAGAAAGACCAGTTCTACAAAAATAATGATGTCATCTATGCGGTCACGAGTGAGAATAGGGTACAGTCATTCTATGCTAATTAGGGCACATGCCATAATAGTAAATATACATTGAATGCTAATATTATGATCAGCAGATGAAAACTGTCAATTGGACATATTATTAGTGCATATTGATAGACATATGACTACCCAGTGACGATGGTGGTGTGGGTGATTAAATACCACGCCACATTGAGACAAATACGATATTTCAGGGTACCATCCAAGATAGGTTGGAAATGGGTAGTGAGACCCAACTTTTTCCCTGTTACCACTTGAAATAATCTTCAAGGGACCCCAAAGCTTAAAAAACATGGGTTGGTAGAGTTGTAGGGGGTGCACGAGGGGCATATCTGGCTCATTGCCTATTTGGCAATCATCGATTTTCCTCGAATGACGCATGTATTTGGCCTACTATTGCATCCGGTTGTATTCATGCACGGCGGTATTCCGAAGTTGAGCACGCGTAGATTCATATCAACATAATTAGTGTTACTTTGCGGACAATAATCTAAAGCGTACAATAGAATAATCGTGACGTAATTAAAAGATCTATCATTGCGCATTGTGGAATTTGATATGTATTGGGTATCGCGACTCGACTATGGGTCTACCAAGACACGGTGTATATCGGTAACGCTAAATATGGCATGATTTAACGAAAGAAGTAGGGTGTATAGCGAACATACTACACCAATGGGGCAATGTATGTTATAGTTTGAAAAATGCTAGTTGTTACTTGTGAAGCTACATATCACGACACAGACGTCAGAAGGGGTTGAATATTAGGGGACTGAGCCGTAGCTTCAGTACCACGCGCTGTTGTTGGTCATAATATCTGAACACGGGGAATGGAGTGAGGGCTGTTGGAGATATCTCGCGGTGACGTTCCACATTTCTTGCCTGAAGCTCACTCATCACTCTGGTTCTGTTGACAATGTTCAGGGAACAACCATCTGATGATTCAGTTTCACCTCGGAAATTTAAACTCGTATGACGCTCACCAAACATCTTCAAAATTCACAAAATATTGGGGGACTATCGCCCCCGGTCCAACGCCTGTATGATTTTGAGACACCAATCTTCGAATATACCAACTCATTACCAGAAATAACGAGACAAACTAATTACGCATGCGTCACCGCTGCACCCTTCCGGCGGCGATATTAATTTGCATTTCGCGCCCAAGACAAACGCGCATGGCACGCGGGGAAAGCACCCCACCACATTTGCCGACCCCACATCTGATCCGTCCGATCTTCTGCATATACTGTGAAAATATAATAAAAATCGGAGAAAATGTTGTTGTTTACATCCTATGCGTGAATGATTTGCCTATGTTTGAAATAAAAAATGGCAGCAAAAGGTCGAATATCGTAAGGAAATACCACGTTCAAAAGCCTATATATGAAATGTTTGCGCAGACCGGTCACTTGCCGACCCGGCATTCAATCTGTAGGCAATAGTCTAAATCGGAAAATGGTTTGGTTAACCTGCTTGAATGATTAGCCCTATGTTGGTAGTGTAGGCTCTAAATAGCAGTAACCGATTATATAACTTCAGACACATTATATTCCCGAAATACAATTAGAGACCCTTTAAGGTGTAAGTCAATTTATTTTAGAAACTGTACACATGATGCAAATTACACAAATGACACAAAACCAGTATTTGTCTGATAACACAAGATAAGTGTTTTGTGATCTCACAACTACAGCATAAGAAGCATTTACGTAAACTTTACGTTTCACATATATGTTCAGAAGTAGGTACATGTATGTGAAATGCTAGAGCAGACCGGTAATCTGTCGGCCCGGCATTCGATCCGTAGGTATCTTTTGCATCTTCGGCATCTTCGGCATAAAATGGGAAAATGTCATCGTAATCGGATAACTTTTTTAAACATCCTATGCTTGAAGGATTAGTCCTATGTTGGTAGTTTTGACCCTAAATAGTAGTAATAGATTAGTTAACTTCAGTAACCAGCATTTTCAAACGCCTATATGAAATGTTGGCGTACATATCGGTCAGTTGCCGACATGCACACTAGTTGCCAGCAAAATGTAGCACCAACACATGAAGTTTCAAGGCAATTGGAAGTAAAATGTTGGTTTCATGCTGGTCTGGAAGGTAAGTTGAAATTATTGTAAATGTCCTTGATATGTTACTCATTCATACATTCCATAGGAGTCGAAAGGGGTTATGGGGGCTAAACCCACCAATATTTCGAATGGATGGTTAAGCACCACCTCCAGTATTTTGTGAATTTGAAAATATCTCAACGCTTCGAAAGTAATGCCCTTACTACACGTTGGCATTATTCTAGTTATGGCTGCTATGATATATATATATATATACCACTTTTATGGGAAACATTCAACAACGCAGCCATTACTGCGCCAATGTACGTAGATATCCACCACTATACGCATATATCTACCACTATACGCATATATCTACCAATATACGCATATATCTACCACTATATGCATATATCTACCACTGTCTAAAGACTCATTAATACAGCTGAGTCCACTGTAAATTGGAGCAACGTGTAGTAGACAAACATGGTTTGAAATGGCGGCAAGAGGTGTCGATCCCGGACCCTCTTGAGCCCGACGCTCTAACTACTGCGCTACCGTGCCTCACGTGGTAGTACACCTAATATAAATACAAACAAACGTGTGCTTACCGTATCAGTTGTCTATGCTGCGTGTGTAGTAGGCTTATTTGTTGTCATTAATTGCTAATTTATTCGATGTAGAAATGCATCCGATCAAGCTAGAAGACCGATCAGCAAGGGGATCTCACGTTACACTGTTTTCCAGACTATACATTCACGTTACCAATGGCGCCGGTGTTTGATGTCGTTACCAATGGCGCCGCTGTTTGATGTCGTTACACGTACAGTCACACGTGTAATTAGCTCTACGGCAATTTTTGAATACGAAACCAGTGTCCAAACCGTCTTGTCGAGCAGCGCTGTTTATAGATTACGATGAACTCCATAATTATATGCTGATTTGTCGAGATATGATCTCTGACAGGTTGTACAGAGATCTTCCATGTGCAGTGCGTGTACGTTGGATTTCTGACTAACATCATTTAATTACATGCTTTGACGTCCGTACAATCAGGCCTGTCGCATACAATGTATTCAGTACAAGCAGAATCGACTCACTGTTTTTTATACTTTGCAACATGATTATAGTATCACTTCCCGCGCGCGCGTGTGTTTGTGAGTGCGTGTATATATATATATATATACATACATAATTATATATATATCCATCTATCTATCAATGTATATATGTATGTATATGTATATAATATTATATATATATATATATATATATACATACATATTATATTGATACATAGATAGATGGATAGAGAGAGGCGCCAGAACCGGGAGGGCTAAAAGCGTGATGCTAGATGGTGCCACTGTAGCAATATATTTTCTCTGTGATGCCTGGCGATGACCGAACCACGCCACCTCCTCCCTATGTAATACTTATTATTTAAGAATTTGCGAATTAACACAACCACTAGTGAAGCTGGCAAATGGGGCATCTCTGTACGAAAACAAAAGTAAACCAAGCCAATCTTGCAAAGCATAAAACGAAACGAAGAAGAGTCTGTGATATGATCAGCTTCATAAACATCAGGTGGAAACATAGACGTGCTGTGATCAAGTTTTATTACTGGCAAATGTTATGTGCATTTAAACTATTTCAGTACTTCTTATATGTAGCATTAAATGCAATAATGCTAATGGTATCACTAACTCGTTCAATTTACCCTACATTTACTGTCACTGTTAATTTGAGCCACGCCAAAATCTACTGTTTGAACATTTTGCAGGATTACATATATGAATACAAAAGTCAATTGAATGCAAAGTTCAGTTAAACAAATGTCAGCTCTTTTTATTCAAGTGATTACGGATATTACTTTTACACATTTGAACACCAAAGAAACGAATTCACCGTGGGTTAAACTAGTTGATGAAGTGCTCAGCTTTAATTGTGTCAAAACCTGTATTGAATATATTGTATACGCAGTGTTTGGAACAAACGGAATCTGGGTAATTGAGGCTATGGCCCACAGGCGTAGATATTTCAGTGGTATCACAGTTCGCGTTTTGGACATAACTTTATTAAAGTGAAGTAGTCTGTTCGTCTAGCCGAAATTAACGGGCGTAGTATTTTCTAACTGGAAGTTTGTTGCGTTGACCATGAGAAAGTGAGCATCATTTAACATCAAAGGTATAGCAGTTAACTCTGCCCGATTCGGCCGTATTGCCAATAAAGCTTGTTTTGAAACTGGATGTTTTGTTTATTATTTGAACATACTCCCATGGTCGTGCCTTCAAATTGTGACTGTTGTTGCAGGTTTACTAAACACAAGTTGGCGGGCAGTATACCTTCGACATAGTTAGTATAGTCTTAAGTACATCGTATTAATTAATAAAAGAAAAACTATGAAGGCTACGTCCTTTTAATAAAACATAAACAAAGTTATCTTTGTTGCTACATACAATGCAAATTGTAAGTAACATTCCACAACTAACCTATCTACATAAATAAATTGGCAATGCTTTCTTCGGAATTTCTTAATACCACCAGATGCAGTAAAACTATAATTAACTGTACCTTGTTAAATATGTTCTACTAATTGCATTGTGGTTTCAAATATATAATAAGTAAACCTAGTTTCACAGGCAGTAACATAAAATTGTCAATTTCATGATATGAATGTGCGAATTGATATAAGTCACGTTATAATTTCATACACAGATATATGACATAATGATAATCATCAATCAAATAAAAAGGTAACAATGTTTCAGTAACAGATATATGACAACATCATGATAATCATTATTCAAATCAAAAGGTAACAATGTTTCAGTAACTCTCCGTCACTGTAGTGTGTCCGAACGCAGCCACATTACGCAAGTGACTTCACGGGTATTGTCTTTCCATATATATCTGCCAGATGAAGTGTTTACAACACCACGGAAAGCCACGCCAGCATAAGCAGTACACCACCATAGGGCGTCACTTGACGTATTGCGTCGTAGCCAGTGAGAGAGTTGACGTAGCAGCTACCACAGAAGAGCACCATGCCGGCATAAGCAGTACACCACCATAGGGCGTCAATTGACGTATTGGGTCATAACCAGTGAGAGAGTTGACGTAGCAGCTACCACAGAAGAGCACCATGCCGGCATAAGCAGTACACCACCATAGGGCGTCAATTGACATATTGGGTCATAGCCAGTGAGAGAGTTGACGTAGCAGCTACCACAGAAGAGCACCATGCCGGCATAAGCAGTACACCACCATAGGGCGTCACTTGACGTATTTGGTCATAGCCAGTGAGAGAGTTGACGTAGCAGCTACCACAGAAGAGCACCATGCCGGCATAAGCAGTACACCACCATAGGGCGTCACTTGACGTATTGGGTCATAGCCAGTGAGAGAGTTGACGTAGCAGCTACCACAGAAGAGCACCATGCCAGCATAAGCAGTACACCACCATAGGGCGTCACTTGACGTATTTGGTCATAGCCAGTGAGAGAGTTGACGTAGCAGCTACCACAGAAGAGCACCATGCCGGCATAAGCAGTACACCACCATAGGGCGTCACTTGACGTATTGGGTCATAGCCAGTGAGAGAGTTGACGTAGCAGCTACCACAGAAGAGCACCATGCCAGCATAAGCAGTACACCACCATAGGGCGTCACTTGACGTATTGGGTCATAGCCAGTGAGAGAGTTGACGTAGCAGCTCTCACAGAAGAGCACCATGCCGGCATTCTTGATGCTACCAACCTGAAACAAACCCAATTTTACGTTAAGTTCCTCCATCAATTCAATTTTCACTATAACATTCTAGTTTGTTGTTGCACACTTTTTATTGTTTTCCTGAAAATAGAAGACAAACTGTAAAATTAGTTATCAGCTGACCTGTTCAATTGTCTGTTATACGCAATTATAGGACCTGAGTCGGGAAATTACAACTTAGCCAAACACGTGGCTACAGTGTTGTCAAATTGCAAAGTTCAATGGGTTTTCAGCCGGTTTAAATGTATAGTTAACTACGAATACACAAGTCACACACAAAATTAAAAAGAATTGCAAAAGAAAAAAAAATGCCTGTATCAGATGCATGCAACATAAATAATGTATACCAAATTGATGGAATTTGAAACGTGCGGCAGGGTCAATTTCATTCGTTACCATGATTCAGATTAAATAATACACAATTATTATGTAATAATCCAAAACATATTATGAGATCCAGATCTAGAATACCTACATGAACAAACGAATAGTTTAAATTACTAGTAATAATTTATGTTATTATTAAATATATTATATAACAAATGTGAAATAATGAATTAATATATAGTTGTACAAAATATACAATTTAATTTAAAATATAGATCATTAGTAATATTGTAGTAAATAGTCAAATTATGTTTGTAAATGATGTTAATTAAGACAAACAAGATTACCAAACAAGTAGAACTACAAAGTTCGCCTGCACATTAGTATTTTTGTGCAACATAACTTACCGCTATCCTTTTGTCTGGAATGCCGTCTTTATCTTTATAATGTGCATATGTCACGCGGCACAGGCATAACTACGAAGGATGGGGGGGGCATGGCATGATGCATAGTCTGGGCCAGCCATCACATCAACATTTTATTGTATTGTGGAGTCTCGCAAAGTAATATATGCTATAACTTCAAACTTTCTTTTATGATGTTGTTAATTCTATTAAGTTAATTCAGTTTGTCATTACATTGATGAAAATGTAAATATATGGGCAATTTACTTTATTGTTATGGATATGGCACTTTGCATATAAAATTGATAATTTTATTTAATTGTGTATACAGATTTTAGATCACATTCTCTTGAATGATGGATTATGTTAATATTATGTCTTTTGTACAGTACTGCACATTAATTAATATTGGGATAAAATTGTTAGTATTTGTTATCGGTTAATTAAAAACCATTATGGACGTGGCATGCTACGGAACCTGTTTTGACCCCGGTGAAACATAATTGCAAAACTCTGCTCTGTTATAGATGATGGATTTTTTTAATAATTACTTTTAATAAGCCTAATAATGATTATAATTATGATTAGATTAGTTTATAATTATATTAGTTTATAGTGTAAATAATGTTGCAGCTATCAACAATCTTGACAGTTCTTTCTAGGGTGAAACAACTAAAGATTTGGTTAGATGGGCCAGTATTTTATTTAAAAAAAACACTGGGTACATTGCCTATTGTTTTGACAGTTCTTTATAGGGTTGTCGTCTTGTCATCAACACACAACTGCCAATGAAGTCAGGTGTTTGGATCTCTTCTTTCAAAGGACATTTTATATAAAAATACACAATTGTTTTTGACCCCAATACACATCACTGTGAGTGAGTGTCCAAAGTGAGGCCTAAGCAGTGTCCTCTAATTGTTCAATAGATCAACTAACCCTGTCCCCTAGTTCCAAGTGGGTGACATTGTGCACATGTGTTCATTAATCCTTAGAGATTGTTCAGAAATGCGTTGTAGTTCTGAATCTGAGTGTTATTAAGTACTGTGATAACTTTTGTATTGATAATAAAGCTATATGAAACACTTTACCTGCTTTATTCTTTGAAATTGTGATAAAACGTGCCTTAAAAATAGTTTAACCCGGGTTTAACCCAGTTTAGCCCAAAATGGAGGGTTAGCCCAACCCGGGTTAACCCGGGTTTAATCCGGGGGCGGGTTAAACTTGCCAACGTTACCCAGTGTACAGGCCGCACATGATGTTTGACCTCAAAAGGGTATATTTATGTAACAAACCTTCTTGAACAATGCAAGAAGATGTTAAGTGTTCTTGTATACTGGTACCTGCCACCGGTTTATATCACAATATTCAAGTTGGACAGTGCTGGTGTGTAACTTTGTGAGACCTTTTTTACACAGACATGCAACAAAAGGATGATAGATCATCTATGAGTGAAACCACAGCATCATCAAGTGACGTTATTAATTTCTAGAGTAAAACAAAAACAATTTACAGTGATGGTTATGGACGTGACATCTCAGTATTATTGTATGCCACGTCCATAACGGATGTCACGTCTATAACATATCCCACGTCTATAATGGACGCCACATCCATAATGAGCTAATAGACTCATTACAATTTTTATTTTTTTATTGATACATATGGTTGGATATTGTTAATAAAGTTACCACTGCATACAACAAGACAAGGAAATATGAGTTAGTGTCATCAACATAACACAACTCTTTGTATTTTTTGTTATGGACATGGTATATCTTGTAACTTGTAAGTAGGTGATAGCAAAGTTGATAGTATGCAAACAATATGTTGTTAAACAAGTTTGTCTTGCAATATTTTAAAGAAGCAACCCTGTATGTGCTAGCATGTCATTTGTTTTAAATTTGACACTCTACTAGTAAAGTATATATGTCTCATAACATTACTTGAAATACAGATGCTGATATGACAAAAACTGTTTTCACTAGTCAACTTTTGTGATGTAACAAGTATATCAAATGAATTGAAAACACATTTATTTATTATACATTTGGGAAGTAGAAGTATTTATTTGAATACAGTGTGAGAATCGTCGAACAGGTAATTACACTGGGATTCCCTGGAGTCGCTGGCTTTGTCTTTAATATAGTGCACTGTTTCAAGGTTGACCCAGTCATGACCAGCAGAGTCTACTACTAAGATAAAGTAGAACTGATTTAATTAACTTATACACATTGCATGGGATATGTTCCAGGTTAGAGTAGTTAACTACCACCCCAGGAATCTTGATACTTGACCACGACAGCTATTTTGTGAGTATGCGACAATGTTCACTCCTAGCCAAATATCATTATTTTGTTAAACGAATGTTATCCATAATTTTAAAACTAAAAATCGTTTTAAAGAATTCATAGCATTGTCATTTTAGTCATTCAAAATCTGCTTTGAGTAGCGAATAAAATATAACAATGTTCCGATTAAAAACACATGGCCTGAATTGATTGTTCCATCGTGAGGTTAAGAGCGTTTTTCAGCATAGTTCTTGACTTGGGAACCCAGTTCTAGCCATTTATTAGTATATTATTATTAATGTTTAAGGTTTCTTCCCAAATGCGCAACTAAAATATGACGTCAATGGTGCTCACTGCAGTTTTTGAAGACAGGAGATTGTGTTGTTGAATATGCTAACTCAAACGTGTACGTGACATTTGTTGCACTGTGTCTGCATTGCCGTTGTTATTGTACGCTGCTTGAATGATGTGGACCGATGTTGGCTGAATGAGACATTTCTGGTTACAGTATTACCTCCGGACTACAGAAACACTGAAAGGCGGGACGTGCGAGCGTGTGCGTGTGCGTGGAGAGTGCGTGTGCGTTTGTGTGTTTGTGTGTGGGTGTGTGTGTGTGTGTGTGTGTGTGTGTGTGTGTGTGTGTGTGTTTGTGTGTATGTGTATGTGTGTGTGTTTGTGTGTGTGTGTGCGTGTGTTTGTGTGTGCTTGTGTTTATTTGTATGTATTTGTATTACGTATATGAGCGCTCGTGTGTGTGCGCGTGTGAGCGCGTGTGCGTGTGTAGGAGTTTGTGTTAGTGCATGTATGTGGACGCGCCGCTCGTACAAATAAATGTAATCTGTTTGTAAACATGTGTCCGTTATAAAGAGGTACTTCCTACAATCACTCACATATGCTTTATAACACGACCCTATACCCCATGTATATGTTTAATACTAAAATAACATAAAACCACATTGTTTGGACGGTTTGGCGAACCGCAACCAACTGTTCGTATTGTTTATATTTTGTCAATTATGACAAGAGCTCCCGGTATGCGCTCCATTGACTCTGTATGATAATGATGTCACCTGATGCGTGAAACGTAACAGGTAGAACAAAAGGACAACTATTCAAGCACGAACAAAGTTCAAACGGAAACTTCCACTGGTTAGCCATTAGCCGTGGAACATATTTGGAAATTTTCCAGCTCGTTTTTTATCAAATCCACGACATGACTCCACAGTACTTAATTGACATATTGAACACCCATTCTGCCACGGTCAGCCGAACAACAATTACTCGTGAACCAACGAGTAAACATTAGCGGAACAGGGAGTCCCAAGAGTATTCGAGTAACCTAACTGACGAACTTTGCTGAACTACCAATATCACGAAATAAGTTTCGCCTTGATTGATTTTAATAATGTAATATAGTTTATGTTTATCATACTCGCTTTATATTGCACTGATCAATTACAAACATACACACACACACACACACACGCACGCACGCATGCACGCACACACGCGGGCGGGCGGGCGGGCGGGCGGGCGGGCGGGCGGGGCGGGCGGGCGGGCGGGCGGGCGGCGGGCGGGGCGGGCGGGCGGGCGGGCGGGCGGGCGGGCGGGCGGGCGGGCGGGCGGGCGGGCGGGCGGCGGGCGGGGCGGGCGGGCGGGCGGGCGGGCGGGCGGGCGGGCGGGCGGGCGGGCGGGCGGGCGGGCGGGCGGGCGGGCTGGCACGCGGGCACGCAGGCACGCAGAAACACATACATACGTACGTACAAACAGACGGATGTACAAACAGACAGATGTACAAACAGACAGATGTACAGACAGACAGACAGACAGACGTACAAACATACATATATACAAACAGACAGAGAACTCATTGGGAAGATGCATGTAAAAAGACATAAGCTCAAATAAACGTTCTAATTACACCATCAAAACCAAAAACGAAGCCAAATGCGAAGTGAAAATATTAACAAAGAACTAACAAAGATTAGCAATTGGTTGAAAGCTAATCAACTGTCACTAAATGCAAAAAAGACTAACTTTATTATTTTTCATATGCCTCAAAAGAAAGTTGAATACCCTGTATTACAAATAGGTGGGGCATACATTGGATATGTAAATGATTTCAATTTTTTAGGCATCACAATAAATAACCATTTAAACTGGCAGAGTCATACAAACAAAATAGCAAATAAAAAATATATAAAACAATAGGCATACTAAATAACCTTAAACACTTTTTACCACCTATTACTTTATATATTATGTACAATGCTCTTATTCTCCCTCATATTAATTATGGCTTACTTTTATGGGGTCATCAGGCACATCGATTTTTTCAAATTACAGAATAAAGCAATACGAATAATATCCTTAAGTAAATACAATGCTCACACAAGTCCTATTTTAAAAATACTCTCAGTTGTTAAAGTTGGATGACATTTATAAAATCCAACAATTAAAATTGTACTATAAATTAATTAACAATTTTTTACCCTACTATTTCAATGTTTTTCCAAACACACACATCTATGATATTCATCAGCACTGCACACGTGAAAGAAATAATCTGTATATGTCGAGATTCAGACATGAATTTGCGAAAAAAATGCATTAGACACAACATAGAGACAGTTAACAATACACCAAGTACTATCATTAATAAAATTTACACCCACAGTCTACATGGTTTTTCAACATACACAAACTTTTTTTTTTATTTAAAATTATGAATCCAGTTGTTGTATCTATAATTGCTTTATTTGTAATTCTTAATACGTACTGGAATGTATACCTAAGTATCCATATGTACAGGCAATGTGTACATGAGTACATATAATCAATTCTTGTATTATGTATGCATGTTGACACATTGAGTAATTATCAACTATAAAAACAAGTAATATGATATTCTGATTTGTATCATGTAATTTTTGTTGTTGTTTATATTTATGGGGAGGTTCCTGTGCTAGCGATATTATATATCTTAATGGGAGTCTCCCGACCTTATCTATTACTTACGTTATTCGTTATATATGTATCGTATTTATAGGTCACATAAATTGATTCTGATTCTGATTCTCCGGCAGATGGCGCCAGAATCGACTGTTCGTTCAACGTTTTGTAGACTCGCCAGGCCGAATCTGGCGCTTCATTGAACAGGCCGAATGAATTTGGCGAAACACTGATTAATTTTAACCAATGTATTGATGTGTGTAATGTATTATTGCTATTTAAAAGTACGTTACGGGTAGTATACCTTCCAAACTTTTTTTTTATTCCGGGAGATTCATCAGCGGTTCAGCACGCTTCCCGTGTTTCGCTGTCTCGTCACGCTGTCTCTCGGATCTTAACATCGAAAGACGGAGGGGGAGGGCAGGGGGTACTGTTGGATAATTTTCTCTGGAACTCCAGCGGTTCGCTGTCACGAAGACTGGAGGGGTGCAGTTGGAGATGTTTAGTCGGAAATTCAGTGGTTCAGCACATCTCCTGGGGATGGTGGTGTTTCGAAGACAGATGCTTGAGAATGCAGTTTGAGGTCTTCAGCGAAAATCCCGGAGATTTGCCTCTATTCCGGGCGACCGGGAGACACACCCAAAATTCAGTAGACTACCGGAAATTCCGGGAGAGTTTGTAAGTATATGTGGGAAGAAGTGTCATACCCCAGACGTAATAACTTGGTTGTTCGCAATGCCTGGGGCTATTTATAAAAAACGTTACAGTTTTTTTGCAGTAGTGATACAATCATATTCACCCTAGAAAACACGCACTTCTGATGGCAACTGGCATAGCTTTTAATACTATCAGGCTGATCAATATCGATAAATAGACGAGTAATACATTTTCTTGGTTAATCGTAAAGACCGGAATGCATTGGAACTTTTCGCCCGACCTGATCAGACCACGTCACATCAGACTACGTCACACTGCAGTGTTTCCACTACACCGTCGGGCACCGATTGTGCCATACTTAAAGCCAGCATGACGCCGTAATCATGTAAACATGAACACTTTCGAATACGTCAGACCGACACCGACTACATTAGACGAAGTGGGACGTTTTCAAGTTTACGTGATTATGACGTCACGCCGTCTTCAAGTATAGCCCAGACGATGCCGGTCGGTGTAGTGGATACACTGCAGTCTGATGTAGTCTGATGTGATCTGAAGTGTTTTGGTCTGGTCTGGTCTTGTCAGATCTGGCGAAAAGTGCTAGTATGCCTGTAGTCAGTGTCGGTCCGACGTACTCGAAAGTCATGTCGGCTAAGAGCATAGCACAGTCGGTGCCGGTCGGTGTATTGGATACTCCGCAGTCGGAGGGAGTCTGATATGGTCTGGTGTGGTCTGTTCAGGTGAAATTTGCCAGCGCACCCCGGCCTTTACATAGAGTCATAAGCATCAACGTAGCTAGAAACGGCGTGCGGAGTGGGAAATACCTCTACAATGGCGTCACTTCTTCCTTTCCAGTTCCTGTGCGGAAACGATTCAAATCACGATATGGAGCGCTTAATTTTCAATCCGCGTAAAAAAAACGCACCGTCCTATGCAAATTTAATATGAAACTTCTTCTATTAATTTCCACCGGGCCCCAGTTTGTTCATTGCTTTGCCACATACCACATGCTGTTTCCATACATATGAAATCGTAATATGACACTACTTGCATTAGTTTCCACTCGTTCCACACTGCGTCCATTGCGTTGCTACATACCACATGCTGTTTCCATATATATGGAATCTTAATATGAAACTACTTATGTTAGTTTCCACCCGTACCCCACTGTGTTCATTGCTTTGCCACATACCACATGCTATTTCCATATATTTGGAATTGTAATGTGAAACTACTTCTATTAGTTTCCACTTGGCCCACACTGCGTCCATTGCTTTGCCACACACCACATGCTGTTTCCATACATATAGAATCTCAACAATACCCGGGGACTCCACGAGCGTGGAATACTTCACCAACAGCCCTGAGCGCCACAAAGTCCTTAGTTCAATATTGTGTTCCAGATGGCGCCACGTACATAAACGGAGTGGACGGTTCTATGAAGTGTAGCCAACAAACCGAAAGTTTGACGAAGATTACGTTACGTCTAGCCAACCTGTTGAGTTTGTGGATAGAAGGTAATAACATGTTGTTAATCCATTGAGGTTTTCGTCGGTTGTAACAACAGTAAATTATTTTCAAGAACGCCGCAGAGGCCTATTTAACTACGGTGGCAACAATGTGACACATTTACTTAATCATTTTTACAACGCAGGTACATACTGTAACGATACAAGTGAAACGTGCAACGTCATGGAGTGGATATTCTATATACAGTGTACACATGAGCAATTGATTATTTATTGTAAGTATACAAATTATTAATTAAATAATAACTTGGCCACTATAGTACATAATAGTATGGACACAATATTATGGACACTTTTAATAAACATAGCATAATCAATTTCAGTCAGGCATTGAAAGTACATTCAAACGAGTAACTGTTCATTGTAAGTATACAAATGATTAACTAAATAATCACTGGGCTTCTATAATATATAATAGTATGAACATATAAATTATAATAAATGTAGCTTTATTAGTATCAGTTATTTATTCGTGCATGCATAAACATTATGTGAAGTAATAACTAGAACGAAAACGAGACGTACAGTGGAATCTCGCTTTACGGTCACTTCGGTAATACAGTCACCTCGTAATTAAGGTCACCCTGTGAGAGTCCCAAATTTTGTCCGGAACAATAAGTATAGAAAACTAGACCCGCCAACACGGTCACCTCACTATAAGGTCACTTTTGCCCAGTCCCAAAGGTGACCTTAATACCGAGGTGACCCATGTATAGGTGACCGTAATACCGAGGTGACCCAGGCACAGTCGCGCTTACCAGCGCTGTTTCTGGACCTAAAATGGTGTCCATGTGTTCATTTGGCCAATTTTTATCTAACGGTGCTGTGCTGTAACACCCGCATCGTCTTGTCAAAGAAACTATCCTAAGCTGAGCAAATCATATCGTTGTCATTCAAGATTCGGATGTTTGTTTTTGAACTAATTATGGCTGATATTACATGTAATATTCCGGTAGTAGAAGTAATAATTATTTGAATACCGATTACCGCTCAGCCGCTCGTGAGAATGGTTAAACGGGTAATTTGGCTGCGATTTCCTGTAACTGCTCTTTAATGTAGGACGCCGACGTTTTTGAATTATTGTTTCTACAGCATGACCGGCGAAGACAAAAAGTTGGGTTGATGTATTCATACACCTTTAAACGTTGTGTTTCCATGAATTCTGAATATTTCAATAAAACCAATTTGTTAGATTCCATGGTTAACTGTACATGGTTTCATTTCCGACTGAGCCACGTGACGGTGACGTGAATTCCATGTGTCGTTCTGGTGTCGTGTGTTTTCTCGGGATGTAGAAGAACAGGGACTAGTCGTCGTCGTGAAAGACCTGGTCATTTTCGTTAACTGCCACTAACAGCATCGATTGTATCTCCTGTAAACAAGAACCAAGTATAAGCTATCTGGAAACGGAATATGCTTCAAACAGAGCCTCTGGTTTGTTTCAGTTTAGACCAGTGATCCCCGTTCACATGCAGCGTAACCGCCAGCTTACAAAAGCTGTTTCAGATTTTACGACAAGTTTAATGTGTTTAGTACTAATTGAATAATTCCTTCTTAAAACGTACGATCAGTGTATAACCGTCATATATATCGACAATTTATATTGCTTAGTTATCGAGTTATTGGCAAATATAGGTTTTCAATAGTCGACGTATTGAAAAACTTACTCTGCCGTCATCCATGCTTGCGCGTAAATGGAAATATTTGTTTTCTGTTTCTATAAACCATGACGTTTCTCAAAAGGCAAAGATTTTAACAATCTCAAATCAATGTCAGCGAAAATACATGGTGAACCTGACTATATAATGCAGTCTGTCAGTTTCGTGAAACAGGATGCTTGTTTGCATATCGAAATTATTTGTGAAGAAGCAGTTAACTAAGTACAACCGTAATCTCTGCCACAAACAAGACATTACGTACAACCGTTATATCTACCACAAACAAGACACTAAGTACAACCGTAATCTCTACCACAAACAAGACACTACGTACAACCGTTATATCTACCACAAACAAGACACTAGGTACAACCGTAATCTCTGCCACAAACAAGACACTACGTACAACCGTTATATCTACCACAAACAAGACACTAAGTACAACCGTAATCTCTGCCACAAACAAGACACTACGTACAACCGTAATATCTACCACAAACAAGACACTAAGTACAACCGTAATATCTACCTCAGACAAGACACTAAGTACAACCGTAATCTCTACCACAAACAAGACACTAAGTACAACCGTAATCTCTACCACAAGCAAGACACCAAGTACAACCGTAATATCTACCACAAACAAGACACTAAGTACAACCGTAATCTCTACCACAAACAAGACACTAAGTATAACCGTAATCTCTACCACAAACAAGACACTAAGTACAACCGTAATATCTACCACAAATAAGACACTAAGTACAACCGTAATCTCTACCACAAACAAGACACTAAGTACAACCGTAATATATACCACAAACAAGACACTAAGTACAACCGTAATCTCTACCACAGACAAGACACTCGTGAAAATAATGTTTCGAACCTTACCTTCTGATCATCGTCAACAAGACAGACAGTACGAGAACAAAGATCAACAGCCTGTAGTCATAATAGATGTTGTTGCCAGCGTTACCTGCATACGATATAAATAATTTGGTAATCGTCGTAATGACTGCTCTTTCAGATTATAAGGATAATGTGCTGCTAAAACGTCGTAAGGAACTTTATGGGCAAATTGATTTTTTTATACAAAACACTGTAGAAGATAACAGTACGCTTTTTCTCATGTAAGAGATGCTCCAAGTATAAACTAAACAAAAATGTCCTTTAAAGATACATGTAATACCTATAAAAAAACGAATACGTCATTTTGTTTTGATCTCCTGCAAAGTTAGCTTTTATCACGTACGAGAGTTTATTAGGACACAATCGATTTCATCATTACCGGTAGTACAATAAATAAAACAGTAGAAAATAGTTTTATTTTACGTTTAAATTAAGACTTTTAAATCTTGCAGTACGTTAGTATCGAACATAATGATACTTCAATGGATCCAGGATACGAAGAACACGCTATTCGCATTCCATAGAACTCTGTCCTGGATCAAATGTAATAATAGTCAACCACAAAGGGCAAAGGGCAAACATAACCGACACGACTACTGAAAAAACAGAAACATCTCAAACACTGTAACAACGCATGTTCGTGTGTCATAATACTGACCTCTCCATCAGATGCGTGTATTGGTTTATGGCTGTTTTGGTCACGTGACGTATTACAGTTTTAAGCAAATGCTAGCTGTATGTGTTGCTGCTGCTACTATTGCTGGTGATATAACCCACCTCTTTCTTTTATGCATAGTGTCCTGGCCGCGTTGACGCGGTACCCCGCTGGGCAAATACACCTTTGTTTTTCACACAGGGCGCCACCGCTACAGTGGTGATCTTCCGAGCAACCGCGAGCACCGATCTTCACTGGCACTGAAAATAGTTATGATTTATCAGTGAATAGTGCTGATTTATATATATTTGACGGTTGGCATAAATATCACAGTTTGTTAATGTAGTTGGAAACAGATACATTTCTAGGCTAATTATTAATATTACCTTATATTATATACACATAGGGCATAATCTAAGAGAGACATATTAATATGAATGTTGCACAACATCGAAGGTACAAAGGCAAGGTTTTTGCGTTTATTTGGATCTTTTGTTTGTTTTAAAACCAAATTGCAGTCAAAGTTTCAAAAAATGCTATTGTTAGTTCAATATTGTTTGTTTCTCTGGCGGCCATAATCAATATTAAGTCTTTGATAACCAAGAATCCTTCAGGGATACATTTGCGCACACCAAATATTCACTCTAAGAAGCATCTGACTCTTGAGAATGGCTGGCTCCTCTGGTGACGGCGGTAATAAATGCATACGTCAAGAACATTTTTAACTATATTGGCGTGGGCAATTATTTGCAATTACGAAATGCCTTGATGTAAGCATTAACATAAAACAATCTTTAACAATATTTAATAAAACAATTTCTGTGTATTCACGACGCTCAATAAAGATTAAAAGAACAAACAAACAAAAAGTTAAAATAACAATTGGAATAAGTCGAGTTTGCATAGTTTCACCAATATTGCTTGGAATTGTCTTGACCAGGACTTCTGAAATAACACATTAGTGTGGAAAATAACGATACTTCAATGGATCCAGGATACGAAGAACCCGCTATTCGACCTGTGCATAACTATCTCCTAGATCATAATAGGTCAAATGTAATAAATAGTCAACAACAAGGTGCAAAATGCAAACATAACCGAAACGACTACTGAAAAAACCCAGAAACATCTCAAACTACTGAAAAAACCAGAAACATCTCAAACACTGCAACAACGCTTGTTCGTGTGTCATAATATTGACCTCTCTATCAGATGTGTGTGTGTTGGTTTATGGCTGTTTTGGTCACGTGACGTATTACAGTTTTTTGCAAATGCTAGCTACATTTGGTGTTGCTGCTACTATTGCTGGTGATATAACCCACCTCCTTCTTCGATGCATAGTGTCCTGGCCGCGTTGACGCGGTACCCCGCTTGGCAATGACACCTTTGCTTTTCACACAGGGCGCCACCGCTACAGTGGTGATGTTCCGAGCAACCGCGAGCACCGATCTTCACTGACACTGAAAATAGTTATGATTTATCAGTGACTAGTGCTGATTTAGATATGTTTGAAGGTTGGCATAACAATCACAGTATGTCAGTGTAATTGACAACATATACATACATAGGTAAATTATTAATATTACAGTATATTATATAAACATAGGGCCTAATCTAAGACAGACATATTAATATAAATGTTGCTTTAAAATTGTTAAAAATGCATATGTTAGTTTAATGTGTTTGTGTCTCTGCCGGCCATGATCAATATTAAGTCACTGATAACCAAGTTTAATTCAGGGAAACATTTGCGCTCACCAAATATTCACTCTAAGAAACATCTGGTTCTTGAGAATGGCTGGTTCATGTGGTGATGACGGTAATAAATGTATACTTCAAGAAAACTATAATAATATTGGCATGGGCAATTCTACGCATTTACGAAATGCCTTCATATAAGCATGAACATTAAGAAATATATGTACGTGTATTCACGATGCTCAATAAAGATTAAGAAGAACAAACACAAAAGTATAAAGTAACCCTATTTACTGGAGTTAGACGAGGTTACATAGTTTCACCAATCATGCTTGAAATTATCTTGAGCAGAACTGTTGAAATAAAAAAATCATTGATAAACTGAATAGATGAACAAGTGCTAGCAAACAGGGATATCGACAAAGATATCTCCGTGATAAACAGTGTCGTTGAAAAGATGCAAAAAGAAGACGAGCGTGTGATACAACGCAAACAAATTACATCTTTTTATCAATGCCTCTAAAAGAGAGAAATCGTGAAAGAGAGCTATGATAGATTAACAGTTTTATCAAACGACAAACCACTTGCCGACTTTTATCGTTTCATTGTCTTGTAGAGTAATGCCTAGCGATGGATATCGTTTTGTTGACATCAAGAATATGCTTGGAAAGACATGAAGAACATTTCAAAACTTCAACAAAATGCTAAGATTAATGGTTATGAATACAAACACAAAATTAACCACCTTCAACAACAATGCCGTACCCGTGCTACCCTATCGCACTAAAACACGGATCACGCACAATATTTGGACAGTGGAGAGTAGAAGACTCTTTAATATTAGATGGAACCGTTCTGTCACCGCACCAAAGTAGGTCATCAAAGCAAGCATTGCACTGGAAAATAAAAGAAATGTACACGCGAACTACTATCGCAAAAGATGCTTAAGGAAATAATGATTCCAAACTTATACGGACTGGCTACGACAGAGATGGATGGTGTCGCTTGCGGTCTGTTTCGCGGATCTGTCGGCACCGTGAGTGACTTTGTACATACACAACTATGCAAGTAAGTTACCAGTGTTGTACTAGCTGCATTTGTTGGCCCTTCAGTCACTGGTGTTGACATGACCCACCTTCATCTTTGAAGCATAGTGTCGAGGCCGCGTTGATGGTGTTCCCCGCAGAGCAAACACATCGTCGCGTCTGTTTGTCACAGAGGGCGCCACGGTTGCAGTGGTGGTGCTCCGTGCAACCGAGACCACCGGCCTTCACTGAAGATAAAATACGAAATAATGGCTATTGCCAGATTGCACAGTCAGGCGATTTAAGTCAAATAACCGTCTGGGTACTTTGTGTATAACATATCAATACGTCAACCTTCCCTACGTGTTCGTTTGTTGGCGAAAGACTGCGCAGCGTCATGGACACTGTAATTGTACCTCAAGTGGGAATCTGTGAAAGTATGTACAGTGTACACGTCTACGTGTGTACGTGTTTGTTCATGTATGCGTAAATGGTAAATGCATGTTTACGTATCTGCTTGACATTTTCCCAAATTATCCCTGCCTATTTTATGTAACTGCTACCGAAGGCAGGGATAATTGTATGGAAACAACTATCTGCGACCATTACATTTGTGGTAAGAAAGATGTGGTGTTTACAATGCCATTACGTATACACAGTCACGTGTTAACCATATTCAACAGACATCACCATACAACGGAATCTCTCGCTATTTCGTACAATTTTGGTTCACAGTATGTGTCTGCATAAAACAATTTCTGGATAAATGAATCATGTCATTAAATGATGTCCGAAAGCTAATGTTCCCGGATTAACGAAATCCGGATTAACGGCGTTCCATTGTATTATAGTGTAAAAACAAACAAAAAAATACGCGTACATGTCCAACCAACAGGCACGTAAATTAGTAGTACCATTCCCACTCGCAGTCGAACGAAGAATGTCACGTGGGCCATCTAGAACATAAACAATGGATCTTGTTTTTGTATGGGATATCGGGACAAAGCGGCACCTGGAGAAAAGCGAACATTTAATTTCTTGTTCATACCACAAGCGCCACCTATCGCGGGTGTGACGAAAACAATAGATCACAGTATATCCATTTGGGTACATTGCATTCGCACGCCAAATCAATCAAAATAAGAGGCGCTGCGTTGTCGCGCTTACATTTATCCAGGCGTTAAATAATATCCGGGTGACGTTTCTGAGCGTGCGCGTATCTAGGGGAATGTATTTAGCACCAGCTACGACTGTCGCGTTTTCATTTATCCGGGCATTATGTATGTTTATATGTATATATATATATATATATATTTTTTTTTTATATATAAAAATATATATATATATTTACATATATGTCTATATATATACATAAATTATAAAATGTTTCCTTCCCACAGACATAAACAATTTCTGTCAAAAAACAGTTTCCTCTCCAGGCACTCGTCACGTGACTTACTGTTATACTTGGTCACAAATCTGAAACAGCAAATTATAATTATATACTCTAACTATAATGCTCGCATTACGACAACAAACGAAACATTTTTAACTACTGGAAATTATTTATGACTACGTAATCTACTGGTGCCAATTGCCTTACATATGCAAATAAACATCACCCGGATCAAATTTAACGCCCGGATAAATGTAAACGCGACAGCGTACGTAGAATATAGTTATCGAATCTATAGTCAAACATTAGTGGATCGAAATAGCAGCGATACTGAATGTGGGGCAAAGCGGACACAGATATAGTAGGCTTCTAGTATTTGAATAAACTCGGTTATCGATCAAGTTAATCACAAATAAAATATTTGCATAGTCGCGTATCAGTTGCTGATAATAAAACGTGAATACAAAGATGTTGCGTTTGTTCTAAACATTAATCCACGTCATTTATAAGAACCAGGATTTCAGATGGACACCCATAGATAATGCGCACGTTTTGGGAGACTTAACGATCTTAGGGAGAGGCACCCTTAAACGGAACCCGAGTCGTCGACATTTAGCATCCCAACCCGGCACCGATTTGTTCAAACCCCGCTAAACAGTGCATCAAGGGGTGATCTCTCGCGCTGTCAAACTGACTTATTACATATTTGGTGCCGGCATGCTGCGCTGCCTTTGAGTCTGGAGCGTCCGTTCTCACAAGTCGGCAAATATAACGACATATAAAATCAACGTATGCTGCCCCATATTCTATACCACCCGGGGGCATGTACCTCACTGAGATAAACACACGCGCCCGGCCAATCCCACAATAAAAAGCAACATTGAATAATTGAAAGTATGTGTGTGGGCGATGGAAACATTATGCAATATGTTCTCCTAATATTAAAATACCAATAATATGTGGACGGAGAAATGTTTGTTTACAAGTTAATACTACACACACTTGTGTATGTATGTGTGTGTATGTTTGTGTGTGTATGTGTGTGTGTGTGTGTGTGTGTGTGTGTGTGTGTGTGTGTGTGTGTGTGTGTGTGTGTGTGTGTGTGTGTGTGTGTGTGTGTGTGTGTGTGAGCGTGTGGTTGAATGTGTGAGTGTTTGAGTGTGTGTGGTTGGGTGTGTGTATGCGCGTGCGTGTGTGTGTCTGTGTGTATGTGGGTGTGTGGGTGTGTGTGTATGGATGTGTGTATGGATGTGTGTATGAGTGTGTGAGTGTGTGTGTGTGTGTCTGTGTGTATGTGTGTCTGTGTGTATGTGTGTGTGTGTGACAGACCTGGGGCCGAGTACATTGTTATGAGTACGAGTACGAATACGAGTACTTTGACGATGGACGGGTACGAGTACGAGTACATTGCTAAAAGCTGTGTACGAGTACATTCTCACGAGTACGAGTACGAGTACAAGTACATTTTTGTAAATATAAATATTAAATAATAACGTATTGTAAAATTATCAAAATTAATCTAATTTATATAACTCAGCACAAGTGAATATACAATGGCATTTGATGAATTTGTTATGAGGAAAATTGTAAAAAACCTCTTTATTTCATCGACAATGACATTTATTTATGTGGCATCCTATGATTTCTGCATCTATTTTCCATTGCACCGGATGAACATGAGTTGTTCAAAGGTTGAGTCTTTGAGGCTGTACCGTTCAGGGCGGAATACTTTCCCAGCTATGCTAAATAGCCTTTCAACTGGGGCTGATGAGGCGGGAATGCTGAGATGATGAGGGACCAACTGAGCCAGAGTGGGGACATTGTTGCGTTGACCCTTCCAGAACTGCAATGGGTCACTGTGACGATCTGAACACGGCTGACTGAGGTATTCGTTCACTTCTACGGTGATGGCAGATTTGTCTGAGGAGGTGGTTGATGCATCCGAATCCTCCATGAAGTCGAATAGGTCATCTTAGCCAATCAAGTTGATATCTGTCTTTAATTATCACAAATGAGTCGGTAAAAGAGACTGACCAGTGGATACCCCCAGCCAATCATTTGAACTTTGCTGGTTGTCTCCAGGTTAAGCATGTAAAACAAAGCAACCAACAGGAGGATTTGTTACCTGGCATCCCACTGGCTACATGTCTTTGTTTAGCATTTCTCTTATCTCTGCTCCCTCAGTGCGTGTTCTCTCTGACCTAGACTATCATGCCACATGGCTTCACTGGTGTCACACTAAGTTGGCACCGGATTATATTAGTGTAGGGTGACGTCTGACTTGAGCCACCTTACTTCTACAGAGGAAGACTGGCAGTTCTTGTTCTTAGCAGTTAGCACTGTCGGCCAGTGCCAAGTGGCATGGTCTCCAGACTACATTAAATGCATTCCCTGTCTAACAGGTGGGTTAACTGCTACTAGTAGTTGGCTCTTTATGGACATCCTGGTGGCTTGATTAAACTGTTTTATGGCCTGAACTGATAGCCTACAATTATTGTTTGCTTAACAGGGTGTTTCTGACTGGGGAAAGATGCTGCCAGTTGCCATGTTAGGGTATCATAGTCATGGACTCATGGCTAACAGAGAATGAGGATGTACTATGTGTAGGGATGGCAAGGTGGCATTCTATGTGAAATAACAAAGTATTTAAAAAAATAGTTGAGCATTTAAATATTTCAGGAAAGTTTGATTTTATAACTGCAAATAAATTAATTGTTCCCAGTATATATTGAGAAAGTACTCAGATGTACTCGTAATGTACTCGTAAAATCTGAGTACAATGAGTATGAGAACGAGTACGAGTACATGACCCATAAGTTTTATGAGTACGAGTACGAGTACTTCAAAAATGTACTCGAGTACACGAGTACCGAGGACTTCCGCCCCAGGTCTGGTGTGTGAGTGTTTGTGGGTGTGTGTGTGTAGTTGTGTGTGTACGTGCGTGTACGTGCGTGTGCGTGTCTGTGTGTGTGTGTGTGTGGTTGTGTGTGTGTACGTGTGTATGTGTGTGTGTGTGTGTGTGTGTGGGTGGGTGTGTGTGTGGATGTGTGTGTGTGTGGGTGTGTTAGCGTGTGGTTGTATGTGTGAGTGTTTGTGGGTGTGTGTGTGTGTGGTTGTGTGTCTGTGTGTGAGTGTGTGTGTGGGGAGGGGTATGTGTGTGCATGTTTTTGTGTGTGAGTGTTTGTGGTTATGTGTGTGTGTGGGTGGGTGTGTGTATGTGAGAGAGCGTGTTTGTGGGTGGGTGTGTGTGTGTATGGGGAGAGGGTATGTGTGTGCGTGTGGTTGTGGGTGAGTGTTTGTAGTTGTGTGTGTGTGTGTCGTTGTGTGCGCGCGCGTGTGTGTATGGTTGGGTGTGTTTATATGTGAGTGTGCGTGTGACCGTGTGTGTGTGCGCACATGCACGTGCGTGACCCTCACCCCTGTACAGCAGGGAACAAGTAGGAGAACAATAACACAAAATATGCACGCTATTGACGTATACAGTTCTACTTAATAATATTATCCAAAATGTACACCATGTGAAACGTTAACTATAATAAGAATAGTAGTGGTCTGGGTTAATCGCGGGAGAGTGGGCAGTCACGTAAAATATAATGTTCATTCACAAAATAAACCGAAATTAGGTGGACAAAGAAGCCTTTTTGTCCAACCCTTTTCATCTACGTGTATCCCACCTTTCTGAGGTATGTGTCAGTTTTATTGTTAAACATATGCACGCTACTAGCACAACACAATCAGCAGATATATGTTCCAATCCTTTACCATCCTTTGTAAAAATGATAACTTTCTTATATATAATCTACACTGCTTCTTTAGTAATGTAACTACATATCAATATTTTTCATAAATATTCAATATTTAAAAAACTTCTATCTGATCTCTCAATCTCCTGGTCTCTAGTGTTGTCAAACCATATTCTTTTAGGCGTATTTCGTAACTAAGATCCCCCAGTTTTTGTATCATATTAGTTGCTCTCCTCTGTACTCTTTCTAGCATATCTACGTCTTTCTTGCGATATGGCCTCCACGCTTGTATACAATATTCTTAATGAGGCCTAACTACTTTTTTGTACAGCGGTATTATTATTTTTTTTTTTTTATACGCTATATATGGCGTTATATCATCGTCCAAATCCTTGATATATATTAAGAATATCGTAGGTCCAAGTATTGATCCCTGTGGTACCCCACTTAAAACATATTTCCATTTTGAAGCTTCCCCATCAACTACCACCCGTTGTCTTCTGTCAATCAGCCAGTTTTCTATCTAGTTAATTATACCATCTTCTATGCCATCTGCCTTTAGTTTAAGCAGTAATTTTTGATGTGGAACTTTGTCGAAAGCTTTCTGAAAATCTAAGTAGATGATATCTACTGGTGACCCCTCGTCTATCCACTTAGTGATATCTTCCAAAAAACATAACGTATGTTTTAAGCATCATCTCGCGTTTAGAAACCCATTTTGAGATGGGTTTATGGCGTTATGTTTAACACGAAGATCCACCATGTGATCTATAATTAGTCTTTCTAATAATTTGCAAATCACCGATATTAAACTGACTGGTCTGTAGTTCTCTGATATGTTTCTCAAACCGTTTTTAAATAACAGTATAATGCTTGTTTCTATTCAAAAGGACCCACTTCCTCATTTAATGAGAAGTTAAACACTGATACAAGCGGTGTGCTACTTTCTTCCACAATTTCCAATAGTAGTTTGGGGGGAATCCCATCCACTCCAGGTGATGTAGTATGCTTCATTGCCCTTATTTTCTTAGCTACCATTTCCGAGGTTATCATTAACTGTCGTAAATAGTCTGATTCCGCCCCTTGAACTTGAATACACCTATGCTCCTTGCATTTAATCAGACGCATTTATATCCAGCTTCAGAACAGTATTTTAGGCTGTACTTTGCTGATTTAGTTGTGCTATCTTTATCTATGCCTTCAGTTTCAGGCTTCTTTGTGAAACCCCCTGCGCATTTATTTTAATCAAATGCAACCTGTTCCATAATCGACAACTTGCTGCAGGTTCTCTGAAAACAAACTTCTGCCCACTTTCCGTTTAGATGGAAGCCATCTCACCTGTACATATCTTCTATCCCAACAAAGTATCCCCATAAATCTAATCGATGAATCCCATCCCCTCTTCTTCACACATCTACTCAACTAGTGCGTTGATTGCCATCCTCTTGCAGTTTCTATATGTTTGCCCCCTTCCAGCCTTTGCTGGCAAAATTCCAAAGAGAACAATCAGTTCTACCCTTGTCTGCTTTAACTTCCTGACTAACTGTCTGAATTTCCGGATTATTCCGGTTGTTTCCTCAGCATTATTTGTTCCTACATGCTCTTGAATGGTCTCTGTGTTCCCAGTAACCATCACTTTCTCTACAATTTCTGTAATATGCTCTACCTTGGCCCCTAGTAAGCAAACTACCATGTCTTCTCCTTCACTAAGCGTCTTGTCTGTCTTTCTCATTAAAGAGACACTCATGAATATTCTCGCTTTTCTCCTCACCCCTTTTATCACTGCCTCAGGTTAGCTCCATCGTTGGTTTCCGCCCGTCTTGTTGCTGTCATCTCCTCCCCTCACCTTCACTCCAACCTTAACTCGCGTCTTCGTTCCCCCTGTTGTCACTTTCCCTCCTGTCACCTTCTTCTTTGTCCCTTTTCCTTCTGTCACCTTCTTCTTTGTCGTTCTTTTTTCTTCTGTATTCTTCAGTCCTGTCAGTGCTGTCTTCCCCTTTCAACAGTCTCATTGGCTTCTCTCTTCTTACCACCAGCCTGCTTGGCTGTGTTCTCACTGATCTCTCTAGTCTCACCATCTGGGTGGACCTTGTCCAAGTCACCCTTTCTCTCCTCACTACCAGCCTCCTGGTCTCTGTTCTCACTGATCTCTATAGTCTCACCATCTGGGTGGACCTTGTCCAAGTCACCCTTTCCTGTCATCATCACAATCAACGTCTTCACCTCGACTACTTCCGCCAATAAACAGTCCATCCTCTTACAACCTCGACATTCAAAGTGAAAATGCTCCATCTGCAACTCCTTCCATGAATTATCACACCCCAATTTAGTAAAATCTAACCAATTATTGCATTTTGAACATGTCAGGTGTCGACTAGCCTTTATTTGCCCTTTGCACGTATGAGTTTCATTGTGATCAGTCATCTGAACAAACTGACAATATTTCTTAGTGTCCATTGCTGATAACTTGATCAAAATATGACATATCTAAACAATACACAGTACAAGAAACAGGCAGTAGCAGGTCGCTATAGTTTTTGGTACACATAACCATTATATAACCACTTCACAACTACTATTTCACACTGTTATATTTACCCTGTTGGAGTCCAATAGTCTGACGCGCACTGTATATTTCCGATGTACTTCAGTATAAAAGAAGTTAGCTTTGTGGCCGCATATTCAACGACGTCGAAATGAAACGTTACCGCGTTGCCTAAGAAAATGTCAACTCGGTGTTTGTTTCATACACTGAAGCGCATCCTTCATGACCCAATTCGTCATATAACCACAACCGCAACCGTTGCTCGCCTTGGCCATGGCGACGACGATTGGGTGCGTCAGCCTCTGTCCGATACTGATGCTATCGCAACGGCATATGTGTTCGGACATGTAACAAACTTCCCAGTGAGGTCTCTGTCTGTCTTTTTGTTTGTACGCCTGTCTGTTTGTACGCCTGTCTGTTTGTACGTATGTCTGTTTGTACGTATGTATGTCTGTGTTTCTGTCTGCCTGCCTGCCTGCGCGCCTGCGTGGCTACCTGTCTCTCTGTAAGTACGTATATCCGCCTGCCTGTGTGCCTGTGTGCCTGTGTGCCTGTGTGCCTGCCTGACTGCCTGTCCTTATGTACGCATGTCTGTCTGTCTGTCTGTCTTTCTGGCTGGCTGTCTGTATGTATGTATGTCTATCCGTCTAGGTATCTCCTTCCCACACTTTCTCAATTTCTGTTATTGTTTGTTTTTCTGACTGTCTGTCTCGCGCAGTCTTTCTCTCCACCTCTCTTTCTGCTTCTTTCAATATATCTTTTTCTGACAGTTTGTCTGAATGTATGCATTTTTGTATGAAAGTCTGTTTGTGTGACATTTGTACATCTGCCTGTCTGTATGTCTGCCCCCCTCCCCCTCATGCCTGATCGTGCGAGCAACTGTATGTAACGGATCATGCCAATGGTGTTTTCGTATCATTAAAAAACTGTGTCTGTATGTGGGAGGTGGTTGTGTTGTGATCACGCGCTGTCCATGTGGTTGCTCTTTGTCCCGTCGATAGGTCAAGGCCGGTAACGTGATTCATATTCAGGTCGTGTATTCGCTGGAGGAGGTGAAGTAAACTGATGTCTAAGTTAAGTAAACTCAGCGTTGTTACTGAGTTCAATATTGCTGCAGCAATGAGGCTTCCGGCGGTCGATTGACTCAGGAACACGCTGTTCATCAGAGACGAGATTTAGACAGTGTTTTACTAGTGGCCTACGTGCTCACTGGACCGTGTCCATGGTGTATATTTACTGCAGCCACGTACTGTTGACTGCAGGCCGCGTTTCTTTTCGAGGAAGGCGCCAGAGTACAAGTTCGCTCGACCGTGACATGTGTGCCTGATCGAAAACAGTGTTTGACACGTCATACAGTTGGCAGAAGGATATATCTGGGTCAACGCAAAGGTGTGCGCAGATTGGTTGAATTCAACTGGCAGCGTCATTTATTTGCTAGTAAATGATGTGTAGTTTTACGTATCGTATTTGAATACATCAAAATGTTGCATGTCGCGGGAGGCATAAGGCAATGCAAGATCATATTAGTCATAGATAATGCTTTCGCCAGATTACGCTTGGGTGAATGACGCAGTGCAACACGGGACAGTTGCCAACTCGGATGACACATGTAGATAAACAAAGCATGGAACATCGATCTACATTCGTATCCCATGTAAGTAGAAATGGGTGGATGTCATATAGGCCTACTTAGATTGCGGTGTCATGTCCAAAGAACGACACAACTATGGCATGGTTGCAAACAAAGAGCATACATTCGGATATTATACAGTCTGTTGATACAAATGGCGTTATTCCAAAAGGAAAACCTACATCCGGATAACATGATCTACTCATCAGTCTTCATGAGACAGTGCTGTCACTTCCGGTTATGTAAGTACATGTTTATGTTCAATAGTACTGTTGCCTTGATCAATACTGTCACATTGATTGACGGTTGAATTCAGGGTATTTTCTGAATTCCCAGATATTATGTTAATAACTATTTTACAGGAATTTAACAGTTGAATTGATGTAACATATATGTTTGATAATTGTCTGAAATTGAGTAACTTAGTGTTCGGTGTTTATTCAGAATAACTTGTATTTCAACGTCATAGTTTATTAACTGATTGACTGTAGAGTTTTTTGTTGATAACGAATCACGTGTCGCCACCTACTGTCTCGTTGAGAAGTTACACTTATACACGTTCACTGACTGACGAGCATGTCCGTGCGCATGTGTGTGTGTGTGTTTCGCGTGCGTGCGTATGTGTGTGTTTATTTGTGTATGTATGTGTGTGCGTGCATGTGTGGATAATGGCGGTGTTCATGAGCAGTGTTTCCTGTACAATGTTTCTTAACGATACATTAGTAAGTTCGTTGTTTCAACGTATTAACCCACTATGACATGTCTATCTTCTCTCATTTACGTTAATGGTGGTCGCCGCTATTCGTATATTCAGCGTAACTCTCTCACGGTCGACACATTGACATACATTTTAGTTATGATAATAGCCGTCATAATTATAGCCATTACCAACATAATTTAGCCTTTATAACCAGATCAACTCGCGTAGAAATAACTAGTTGCTACACAACCCTAAAGAGACTATTTACTCTCTTATTGACATAAAAGGGTGCACATAAAATGAAAGGCCCTTCCTTCCATGAATAGAGTAAATAACTAATCCTCTTTCAAATGCGTTCTGTGTCATGCGTGAGGCGACATCCGCGACACACGCGAGAAGGGAGTGGTAAAAAACGTATTACTATATAACCATATATACGCGGTGTGCGTGGCTATGCATACGAACATCCTAAACGCCATATTATTCATTATATTAGCCAGTTGAAGTGTTACCATTGTTTGATGTCGTTTTCTGGCCGACGTGCAAAGTATACCACCTTACTAGTAGAACTCACGCTGTTTCTTCATTTTGGGATACTTTCGTTGCCTGCCTCTTTAGCGCCGACCGATTATTCACATTATGATTTTTCGAACCGATTAGAAATATCGTTAAACCGAGTTAGTTTCAAGATTTAAACATATATTACTGATTACTGTCTGGTCAACGTTTCATGTAAAAAAATACACGGAAATAAGTAAATATAACATCAAATTGAAAAAGTATCGTGTCACAGTGCGGATCCTCATCGCGACTGCAGCGAGTGGCGCGAAGCGCGAGGGGTGATGGAGGGGTGATGGAGGGGTGACGCAACAGTCTTCCTTTACCAACATCACATCGTGAAAAGTGGTACATTTATGGTTTATGTCCAGTATTACGTGGCATTTCTGCTTCCCACAGAAAGATATTAAAGTAGAATATGAGCACAATTATCACGTTAATACATATTTATTTCACCGTTTCGACGTACGCCAGTTACTATCTTCAGAAAAGAATGACTTGTCAAAATTAAGTTCCTATTCTGCTCACCAGATGCGTACTGCGTGCTACGCTACCTGATTTAACAAGATTGCCACCCAGAGAATAAACTCTAGGTGGCAGGTGGACAAGGAAGTCCTTTGGCTTATCGAGAGTCCGACCCTTTTACCTATGTGTATCCCGCCCTTCTGAGGTATGTGTCGATTTTAGTTTTAAACATATTCACGCTACTAGCACCCACACAATCAGCAGATAATCTGTTCCATTACAGTCTTTTGTGAAAATTATAACTTTCTTATATCTAATCTACACTGCTCCTTTGCTAATGTAACTTCATGTCCTCTAGTCCTTCTATCTTTCTTAACTGAGAAAAAAAACATTTCTATCAATATTTTCATAACCATTCATTATTTTAAACACTTCTATCTGATCTCCTCTCAATCTCCTGGTCTCTAGTGTTGTTAAGCCGCATTTTTAGGCGTATTTTATAACTAAGATCCCTCAGTTTTTGAATTGTTTAAGTTGCTCTTTCTAGCATATCGATGTCCTTCCTGCGACATGGCGTCCACGCTTGAATACAATACTCTAAGTGAGGCCTAACTATTGTTTTGTACAGCGGTATTATTAGCTTTTTTCCTTATACGTTATATTTCGCATAATTAATTTATCCAAGGATTTGATTTCCCTTTGAAGCTGCAATTCCGCACTGCTCTGAAACCTTCATATCAGCAATAAGGGTTAACCCTAAGTCCTTTTCTTTTACAGTAGTTCTTAGTACAGTACCCCCCATTGTATATTCTACCTCTTCGTTCCCATATCCTGCGTGGAGGCATTTACATTTCCCAAAATTGAACAGCATTTGCCACTTTTCAGACCATTTGATCAACCTGTCAAGATCATCTTGTAACTGTTGTCTGTCTCCATCACTTTTAATCCTTCTAAACACTTTTGTGTCATCCGCAAATTTCAACACCTTGCTTGTTATGTCATCATCCAAATCGTTGATATATATTAAGAATAATATAGGTTCTAGTACTGATCCCTGTGGTACCCCATCCAATACCGATTTCCAGTTTGAAGCCTCCCCATCAACTATTACACGTTATCGTCTGTCAATCAGCCATTTTTCTATCCAGTTTATTATGCCATTTCCTATGCCATGGGCCTTTAGTTTAAGCAGAAGTCTTTGATGTGGTACTTTGTCGAAAGCTTTTTGAAAATCTAAGTAGACGATATCTACTGGTGATCCCTCATCTACCCACTTTGTGATTACTTCCAAAAAACCATAGCATATTTGTTAAGCATGACCTCGCTTTAAAAATCCCTTGTTGAGATGGGTTTATCAAGTTATGTTTAACAAGAAAATCCACCATGTGATCTTTAATTAGTCTTTCTAATAATTTGCAAATCACTGATGTTAAACCCACTGGTCTATAGTTCTCTGACTTGTTTCTCGAACCTTTTTTAAATAACAGTATAATGTTTGCCTCTTTCTATTCTAAAGGAACAACTCCCTCTTCTAATGACAAATTGAAAACAGTTGCACGCGGTACGCTAATTTGTTCTACAATTTCCAGTAGTAGTTTGGGTGGAATCCCGTCCACTCCAGGTGATTTATTATCTTTCATAGCCCTCATTTTCTTAGCTACCATTTCCGGGGTTACAATTAATTGTCCTAAATAGTCTGAACTTAGCCTCTGGTACTGGCAGTGAACTGATATTTTCTCTGGTAAATACTGAACTAAAGTACTCATTCGGGTCTTCTGCCATTAAGAATCCCTCTGATATTATATTTCCAGCACTATATTCTAGAGGACCGACGTTATCTTGAACTTTCTGTTTGCTTCGAACATACGCATAAAAACTCTTGCTGTCATGTTTTATATTACTAGCTAATTGTTGTTCATAGCTTATCTTCGAATTTCTAATTTCAGCTGTCGCTTGGTTAAGTGCTTCTTTATAACTGTTGTAGTCTTCATCATTTCCAGTACATCTATGTGATTTCCACATCATTTTTTTATACTTATTTTTTCTAATGGCTTCTTTCGATAAGTGTTTCTTTTTGGACCATTTCACCTGTTTTTGAAGGGTACAAATTTATCGACTATGCACTTAAGTTCACTCTTTAATATATTTCAGCATTCTGTTGCTGTTTCGTTTTTCAGTGTGTTATTCCAGTCTACTTTTGCTAAATATTTCCTCGTGTCCTTATACCTTCCTTTGTGGAAATTTCTCCTATACTGCTTTTTACTATTCCTTTCTGATTTTACTTTGATAGTAAAATGTATCTGGTTGTGATGACTACTCCCCAGTGGCTCACATATCTTGACATTGTCAACTAATTCATTCTGTGAGGACAGAACTATGACTAACACATTTTCACCCCTAGTTGGTTCTAGCACATGTTGAGAAAGGAAAGGATCTTGAACTAAAACTAAAAACTTGTAGTCCTCACTCCCCATAATCTGTAGAGATTTCCATTGTATATGCCCGTGATTAAAATACCCATAATAATACAGTCCCGTTTGCTTACTTCCCTTATAGCGTTTTGTATTTTTTCATTCTCTTCTATGCTTATGTTTGGACTTCGATAAACTAATCCAACCGTTAACGTTGAGTTTCCTGTAACTATGTTACACCAAACAGCTTCTTCGCAATCTGCTTCTCTTTCTAATTTTATGTTATAAGCCTGGATAGATTCTTTAATATATAAAATATATCCACCTCCCTTTCTCCCTATTCTATCTTTCCTAAACATTACATATCCTGTTAATCCCAATTCGGCATCTGATATATCGGTGGTGGTCCAGGATTCGGTTATACCTATTATGTGAGGGTCAATATCTTCTACCATAATGTTTAGTTCATTTCTTTTGTTTACTATACTCCTTGCATTTAAACAAACACATTTATATCCAGCTTCAGAAGAGTTTTCCAGACTGTTCTTTGCTGATTTATATGTGCTGTCATTATCTATGCCTCCAGTTTCAAGCTTTTCTGTGAGTCCCCATTGCGAATCTAGTTTAAATAGATGCAACCTGTCCCACTGTCAACAGATCGCAGCAGGTTCTCTGAGAAAACTGCTGCCCCCTTTCCTCTAAGATGGAGGCCATCTCTCATGTACATATCTTCCCCCTCAACAAAGTATTCCCATACATCTGTGAATCCCACCCCCTCTTCTTCACACATCTGCTCAACTAGTGCGTTGATCGCCATCCTCTTGCAGTTTCTATACGTTGCCCCCCTTCCTCCCATTACTGGCAAAATTCCTGACAGAATAATATGTTCAACTCTTGTCTTCTTTAGCTTCTTCACTAACTGTCTATACTTCTGTACTATCCCAGTTGTTCGCTCCCTGCCTGCATTATTTGTTCCTACATGTACCAGTATAGACCCTCCCTTTTTATGTCCCAATACCGTCTCTACCCTGTCAGTCACATGTTCAATCCTAGCCCCCGGTAGACAAACAACGACGTCCTTCCCCTCGCTCAGTGTCTTGTCCGTCTTTCTCATAAACACCCTCTCTTTACTCATTGCCCCCTCAATCACTGCCTTAGAGTAGCTCCTCCTCCGGTTTGCATCTGTCTGGTTGTTGTCTTTTCCCCCTGCCGTCTTCTCTCCTGTCACATTCTTTTCAAATCCATTCTTTCCTGTCGCTTTTTCTCTTGTCACCTTTCCTCCTGTCAGTGTCCGTTTTATCGACTTCTCTTCTATCACATTTGCTCTCACTTCCTTTCCTCCCTTCATCTTTCCTACCATCTCATTTTCTTCTCTCCTCTCCCTCCCATCTTCCCTCCCTCCGTCTCTACAGTCACTTTCTCCCCTGTCACCTTCACTCTTGTCACGTTTTCTGTCGTCGATTTTCCAATTTCTTCCCCTCCAGTCACCTTCCCTCCTCTCAATCTCCTTTCCTCGGTTTTCTTACCACTGCTATTCTCCTTCAGTCTTGCAGTATTCTCACCTCTCTCCCTGTCGTCTCTCTCCATTCGACCTGTCTCCTTGCTAATTCCCATCTCCATTCCCTTCACAATATCCGTCAATCTAACTATCTCCTTCTGCAGACACTCCACCTTCCAACACCCAATGCACTGAAAGGTGAATCCTTCCTCCATGGTTTCTGCCCATGACTCCCCACAGCCGGACAATGCAAAATCTACCCAGCTGTGGCAGTGATCGCACACCAAGTGTCGCTTTACCTTGACTTTCCGTTTGCAAGGCGCCATATCCCTATCAGAATTTATTTAATAATTTAACTAACTTAGTCTTTATAAAGACTGTTTCCTGTGTACTACAGCACACTTTATGTTACAGATTTCAGTTACACAGCCGACTAATTAACCTATCACGAACGCTAACATTACCGGTAGTGACCTAGTTTAAATACAATCTATTACGTTACGTTAGGCTGCTTTATTTATTTAGGTTACGCCGCCCGGCTATCGCCCTTGCTTAATTTTAACAACAATGCTACCTAATCAAAATATCTAGCAAGTGCTGGCTTACACAGATATTATCTTATGTAAGTAGTTTGATGGTTGTTACTTTATTTCCTATATATTCTACCACATAATCAGGTTTGTTAAATCTTGTGTACAACTTATCGAAGGCTTAGTTACCCTATTATCACTCACTATACTAAGGTGTTCTAAAATACTTTAACTAACTAACTTTAAGCACAACTGTTATTCAACATATGTTTACTGCAACTTTATGAATGATATTAAGGCAAAAACAATACTTATCAATCAGTAATTCCACTTCTTTATCAACTTTTCTGCACCACCAATTTCTACGATCTATCTCCGCCAAATATTGCCTCGAACCTTACCTGGCGGACAAAGTAAGAACTAAGTTCCCAGGATTGAGTCCCTGAATAAGTCAACCGGTGGTTGTAAAATATTAGAAATAAGTAACCGTGCTAGTTGTATTCAGGAGATATTATAATTGTATTTGCTTTCCCAACTTTATGAGCAGTACTAGAAGCAACGTATGCGAACAATGGTTATTTCCACGCAAGTTGATCTGATTATAGGGGCCTAACCATATTGGTAGTGGCTATGATTAGCATGGCTGTTATCATAACTAAAATATGTGAATATGTGGACCGTGGGAGAGTTACGCTGATTTTACGAATAACGGCGACCACCGTTGACATAACTGAGAGAAGATAGACGTCATAGTGGGTTAATACGTGTCATAGTGGGTTAATACGTGTCATAGTGGGTTAATACGTGTCATAGTGGGTTAATACGTGGAAACAACGAACTTACTACTAAACTGTATATCGTTAAGAAACATTGTAAAAGAAACACTGCTCATGAACACCGCCATTATACACACACACGCACAAACTAACGCACGCACGCACACACGCACACATGTACACAGACAAACATACACACAAACAAACAAACAAACACACCCACATGGTTCAACTGTGGAATGTGTAGATTACAAAGACTCCGTGATCATGTAAGCAGATAGCAACCACGCCAAGGAAGCCACCTGATGTTAACAGTATATGCAAAGCATTTATAAATACAAAGGGCTCGGACCGCTTACGCACGGTGGCATTATCATATTGCTATCGGACAGTTTCAAAGAAATTAACAAATTAATTGAATTTCGTTTTTAAAGAGCGCACTCAAAGGTTAACGCAAGATGCACTGTGTTAAACCAATGTTTACATCCGTTAAGCAAATACTTATACAGAACGTCCAATGTTTGAACACGGCCCCGTGAGAAATACATAGATATTTCTGTTTTGTTAGACTATGGTTTGTGCCGAGAGTGGTAATTTGACGATGTACAACGCCTGGTGAGACTTTAAATTCCTACTCTGGCGTGGCAGTCTCTGCCGCACATGTGGCAGACATAGGCAGTACACTTAGAAGAGAAGGCAGGATTGGCAGATCTCTGCTATAGGTCGTCCCTCTTCTCGGCCAGTTGTGTTGTTTTTTATTTTTGTTTTTTCTCAAGCCAATCTTGACGATCGACCTCCAGTGACCACGATCATCGGCGACTGTCTCACAGCTGCTTGTATTCGTACCCGCCATATCCGTGTCTCATTTGCAGGTGTCTTTGTAGCGCATATATAGACTGCAAATAGTACATGTCTCAGTGACACCTTTATCATACAGTTCATCTTTTAGTATACGATCGCCAACCGTTCGGTGAATACGTCGCTTAACAGCGTGCATATGCTAAAGTAGGAAGGACGTTCCAAAACCCCTGTGTTCGGGATCAAGTCCTACCAGGAGAACCAGGTGTCCCGGGCCCCGATTCAGCCGTACCAGGATTCCTCAAAACGCAACTGCGCATGCGCCCGCAGGCGCAGTAGGTACTTTGATGAGATGTGACGTCACGTTTTTCACTGCCGTGCCAGAAGTATCCGCGTTTGTATAGTTTATGTGAATTAGTAGTTGTACGTCGATTTATTTAGTTCTGCGTGTTTTTAAGGAGGCATCGTGAGTATGGAGGACAAAGTCAACAAATACGTGATGTATATGACGTGCTTGAAACAGTATTTGGTGCATGGCACACGTCGACCAGTACTCGGAGCAGGACTGGCAGGAGCCGACAAACGCATCAGGAATGCGATACACAAAGCGGTCAATAAATACGAAATAGACGGTGGGTAAAATGTTAGCGATCCATAGAGTCATAGTCCTAACTAGTAATCAACTGATGCAGCACAAGTAAACTTAGTCTTAATTTGTCTCTCATTAAATACAACAACACGTTTCCCGAAAGGACGACGCTATTCGCACAGCTGCTCCGCGTATGATTATGCTGGTAAGAATAAAATTCGTACTGCCTAGTGATTTTATCGTGTCAACAAAAGCAGAACAGACTTTCACCAGGTATCTATATTCAGCTCTCTAGTCTCAAATTCTTTGAATGTCGTGCAAACAAACTCTTAGAAAAGTTGTTTTGAATGAAGTAGGCCTACTTAGAGTCACTAAATAGACCAAAACAGAAAGTCTCTCATGAGACGCCTACTGCCCAAAATCGTGTATCCCATCGGCTGTGTAAGTGCGTGTCACGTGGTTGTTATACAAGATCAGACACTGTATTAGTAAATGTTTTGTTAAATTATTTGATTTGTTTTATCTCCTGTTGAGCTGACAAAAATGCGGTACACTTAGTCGACGAAACATTGACTCAGAAGTCCAGGCCAACTCTTTTGCAGCAAACTCTATTAAATGTATTTTTTTCCCGAAAAAGGTATGCTTTGTTAATTGTTATGAAACAACTGTTTGTTACTTCTTATTTTTCACAATAGCGTGGTGACCTCTGTACAAGGTAATTTAATGCTCATATATTATCTTCTTCACATTTGTGTGGTGACCTCTGTACTGAGGAATATCCCACAGTAACCATATGCGTGGGTCTAATTTAAAGTAAGGTTGATAACAACAATATATTATGAAGTTCAGCTTCGATTAATTGACTCAATGACCTAATGTCTGAAATGGTTAACTGTGTTTTCCTATATAATTTTCAGTGTTATGTTTAATTCGAACAGAACAACGTTAGGGCATCAAGAAACTGGCAAACTATATCCCAAATGACGGTTTACCCTTTTTGATAATTAAATAATAACAATTGTTAGACCCAATTTAGCAGTAAACCTAAATTGTCTCTTCTACTACAAAAGTATTGATTTATGGCATAATTATTAACCACCACTCTACTGTCTACTGGTTCTTTGTGCCCTTCTAAGGGTTTGTATAGCGCCTGGAGATATGATAAAGGTGGCAGATATTATGTATGGAATGTATTATTTTATGTTTTGTTTGTTTATTATACTTATTTCATGTTCTACGTTTTAGAGGATGATCAGTACATGAAGTTGAAACACTGTTGTACGATGTCGGAACAAGAAAAACCACCGACTCCTGCAATGCAACAAAAACGGACTGCACAAAGACACATTGTTTGATCGTCACTTTCTGGACACATGCTGCATCTGCAAAATAAAAGAACTCGGTTATTGAGAATTGTGTTTTGTAATTATGAAAAATAAATGTGCTGATGATTTTTAATAAAGAAAGGAAGTACAGTGCATTCCACATAACTTAAACTCGGCTAAGTCAATTTTCATTCAAGTCCACTCTTTTTCCTCAACCCTGGCTGTCTTTGTATCTCAGATGGTATAAAATAATTTGCATAAGTCTACTTCTCTAAAGTCTAAGTCGACGCGATTTCTCTGCACGCTCATATTTCTTTCATTCGGTTAACTCGAATTGATTAAATCATTACTATCAAACATTTAAATTTTGTCCGCAGGTATGAATATAAAACGCTATTATCGTATTGGTAAAGTGATTTTTGTAAGGATTTAGTTACTATTTCACACGACATTTCTCTCACTCAGAATGTTTTGATTTTACTAACTTATATTTAACTGTCTGTTGGAATTGGTGCTCAGAACTCTTGTTAATTTGTTTCCACATTATTGCTGACATCAGTCACTAATGCTGTTTGACCACACCGGGCAATGCCTAGGCCAAGAGAGAGGTTACCATAAAGTCTTTCAAAGAGAATCAGCTTGCCTTTTGGAGTAATTGACTAACTTTATAAAACAAATTTTTTTTTGTAATTGATAGTAGATGCTAATGCCTTGGTCTTAGTTGTTGGTTCGATCCCAACTGGTATTGCACTTTGTGCAAAATTACCCCTGGCGTGGACTTATTGACCGAAACATTGCATCTCCTCATGTAATTATATTGATGTTGAATTGGAAATGCTCACCAAACAGTTATTATTTTCAACATTTAATTAATTGACTTTGACTAATTATTTCTGGTGCTGTGGAAATGATGCATTATAATTGATTACATTAATAAATATCTGCCCTGTAAATTACAACATAATGAGTCAAATCCCTTATATTAAAATAATGTCTTATTTTTAGGGTATTTTAATAAACTTATGCTGGGCAAAATTTTAAAATAAAGGACTACTATATTTTTATTTATTAAAGCAAACAATTAATTATGTTGAGTAATTTACCACCATTTCAAGAAGAAAGCATTTCGTATGCACAAAAGAATAGCACGACACCGCGGATGTGCACATAGACAGTGCCGTGCGCCACATATCACGATAGCCTCGATACTAGTTATAGCCTCCATTACAGATCATGAATAATAAAAAGAGGGCTCTAATTCACACGATATGTTTGTGTGCGTGAAAGTAATCATGCAAGTTATTCCAATTTATTTTTTAATACGTATACGAACAATTATACTGGAAAACATTTCGTATTACTAACGCAAACCACCTTAGTAACAACACGGAATCCTGGCACGCACCTACCCTGGGCCCGCTACAGTCGCGGGCCGAAAGTAGGCGGTGAATCCTGGCACGGGTGAATCGGGGCCCGTGACACCGGGATTACAGGGACGACACAGATCCACGCTGCCTTTGCCTGTCTCGTTGTTGTACGTGCCGACTGGACAGTTTAACTGCTCAACAGTTGTTGAAAACCACAACAACACAATCTCCTGTCTTCAAAAAACTGCAATGAGCACCATTGACATCATATTTTAGTCGCGCATTTGGGAAGAAACCTTACCGTAGCCGTGACGGACAACTTTAAGTCAACCGTGTGTGTCCAGAAGTTAAATAGTCACGACATTAGTCAGAATCGGTGGTTATGTTTATACCCATGGTTATGGTTATCAACTGTAGCGTGTCCGTACAGGTATCTGATTGACATATTGCCTTATTAGGTGGCAATCTTGGTTTCTCGGTATGCCTACGTCTTCGGGGGTGTGCGTAAACTCCCTATATAAGGCTGCGGAGCTGATGCAAACGGATTCAAACAGAGCACGAGTCAGATCGTTCATCTCTTAATTCGGCGTCTACACACATAGCTTCATTAAAAAAAGATATCCCTCCAGCGATGGGTTCAATCAACGTGATGGCATGTCGTGAATCGGTGAGCGGAGACGGGGTGAGTAGCGATTGAATGTATTTCTTCTAAACGTATCCACATATTTAAGTTACCTGCCGAAAGGATTTTCGTCTCTTGTCAATCAGGCTTAGTAAGTACTTGTCGATTTACGAAAGTGTTTACTACTGGTACATCCTTGGATGATATTTAGAATAAATTAGATCAATGAAAATGAACTAAAATAATAAGTTTAAATACACTAATTGTATAAGGTCACAGTCACGGTGTGCTATGATGCTTTACCGTAATTTAACATTAATAATAATATACTAATACATGACAAGAACAGGGTACCCATGTCAAAAACTATGCTGAAAAACGCTCAGTAGCCTCACGTTGGAACAATCAATTCAGGCCATGTGTGTTTAATCGGGTGAACGGAACAATGTTATATTTTATTCTCTACTCAAAACACATTTTGAACTGCTACAATGGCAATGCTATCAATTCTTTAAAACGATTTTTAGTTAAAAAATTCTGTATTGCATTCGTGTTTAACAAAATAATGATATTTGTCAAGGAGTGAACATTGTCGCACACACAACACAGCAAGACTTATTGAAACTTCATTGATTTGGAATTTATAAAACCGCAGTTCCATTTACTTTAGACATCGTAATTGTAACCCCGAGAAAAGAACAGTGATTTATGACAGTACCGAGTTACAAAGTGTTAAGGACGTTGTACATCTGGGCCATTATACATCTACTATACAAAGGACAGCTTAGTCTCCGATAGCAATGCAACATTCTATAGAGGTAATCAAATATAGATGGCCGATAGCGGACAAATTAAGACAACTGTAAAATATTATTTAGTCAAAATTTTGCTGCTCTTACTTCTAAGGAGCTGCACTGAAGGATCGTCATTGTAAGGGTGGTAAACTGAGAAGAGAAGGCAGGATTGGCAGTT
Source organism: Paraescarpia echinospica (assembly GCA_020002185.1). NCBI lineage: Eukaryota > Metazoa > Annelida > Polychaeta > Sabellida > Siboglinidae > Paraescarpia > Paraescarpia echinospica. Next base: position 3,045,385 of record CM034544.1, on the reverse strand, counting down.
CTCTGCTAAATGTCGTCCCTCTTCTCGGGCAGTTGTGTTGCTTTTTATCTTTGCTATTTCTCATGCCAATCTTGACGATCGACCTCCAATGACCACGATCATCGGCCACTGTCTCCCAGCTGATTGTATCAGTACCCGCCATATCCGTGTCTCATTTGCAGGTGTCTTTGTATCGCAGATATAGATGGTCCTAGTGACAAGTTTATCATACAGTTCATATTTCGGTATACGATCGTCAACAGTTCTGTTAACATGGCCGAACCATCGCATACGTCGCTGGCTTAAGAGCATGTATGTGCTAAAGTAGGAAGCACGCTCTAGGCCCCCTGTGTTCGTGACCATGTCCTGGCAGGAGATGCCGAGGATATGTCTGGGGCAGCGAAGGTATTGTCTTCCACGCATGTGCACTTAGCACACTCCTCTGTAGCAATGCGGCATGGATAATATAAACACCACAAGAGAAGAGACTGGATAGCAGAAACATAACGGGTGTATGAGTGTGTGTGTGTGCGTGCGCGTGTGTGTGCGTGTGTGCGTGTGTGCGTGTGTGCGTGTGTGCGTGTGTGCGTGTGTGCGTGTGTGCGTGTGTGCGTGTGTGCGTGTGTGCGTGTGTGCGTGTGTGAGTGTGTGCGTGTGTGCGTGTGTGCGTGTGTGCGTGTGCGCGTGTGCGCGTGTGCGCGTGTGTGCGTGTGTATGAGTGTGTGTATTTGTACGAGTGTGTGTACGTGTGTGTGACTGTACGTGTGTGAGGAAGTGTGTGTTAGTGTGTGTGTATGTATGTGTGTGTGTGAGTGTGTGGGTGTGTGTGTGTGTATGTGCTTGCTTGCGCGCGTGTGTGTGTGTTATTGATCAGTGAAATATAAAGGTAGTATAATAAACGTAAACTAGATTACGATATTAAGATCAATCAAAGCGTGACTTATTTCGTGTTATTGGTAGTTCAGCAAAGTTCGTCAGTTAGGTTACTCGAATACTTTTGGGACTCCCTGTACCGCTAGTGTCTACTCGTTGGTTCACGAGTAATTGTTATTCTGCTGACCGTGGGAGAATGGGTGTTCAATATATCAATTAAGTACTGTTGAGTCATGTCGTGGATTTGATGACAAACGAGCAGAAAAATCCTCAAATATTTCCCGTGGCTGATGGCTAACCAGTGGAAGTTTCCGTTTGAATTTTGTTCGTGTTTGAATAGTTGTCCTTTTGTTCTACCTGTCACGTTTCACGCATCAGGTGACATCATTGTCATACAGAGTCAATGGAGCGCACACCGGGAGCTCTTGTCATAATTGACAAAATATAAACAATACGAACAGTTGGTTGCGGTTCGCCAAACCGTCCAAACAAAGTGGTTTTATGTTATTTTAGTATTAAACATATACATGGGGTATAGGGTCGTGTTATAAAGCATATGTGAGTGATTGTAGGAACTACCTCTTTATAACGGACACATGTTTACAAACAGATTACATTTATTTGTACGAGCGGCGCGTCCACATACTTGCACTCACACAAACTCCTACACACGCACACGCGCTCACACGCGCACACACACGCACACACATTGCGCGCGCGCTCATATACACAATGCAAATACACACAAATAAACACAAGCACACACACATACACACATACACACACATACACACACATACACACACATACACACACAGACGCACGCGCGCAAACACACATAGTCAACAAGAAGAAACAGAAACAAATAAAACGTAAATGGCTTTGCTGGCTGCATAAAAAGATACTACCATGCCATAGCTCACAACAACGAAGTGAGATATAATAGCTTAAACCACTGTACAGTAATACACTAGATGAGAGATTACAAAATAAACAAAGGAGTTACCTACGAAATATATATAAGCATTACATAGGTATATTAATTATAACATTGCTCATAACAAAGTGGAACCGTATTCGAGGCCATGTTTATTATATAAAAATATATGTTTATTTTTTTCATATTGATATGAATGAATAAATATATATATGTATATATATATATGTGTATATATATATATAAATATATATATATATATATATATATTACATGATTATGACATATAAAGTAATTACAGTTGTTCATAACATACTAAAACCGTGGAAATAACCATTGTTCGCATAAGGTGCTTCTAGAGTTTTACCATGCCGTGGTGTAACTGCGCAAAGTCCTTGGTTTTAGTCTGTTTCTCGTATTTGATTCATCCATAAGTTTAATTGAATTGGAGGCTAGTAGGTGGTATACGTAAAGGTGATGCGAACAGGTATTCTGTTTAGGCGGTGGTATGTTGTGGACGATAAGAATTATTCGACGACACAAGTCATGCCCAGTCGATGAATTACTAAATATAACCAATCAATTAGTGAAAATATTCATGAAAAAGTAACACAAACTTTAAAAGAATTTTGTAAATAAAAATCGTTTTAAAGAATTTATAGCATGGCCATTTTAGCAATTCAAAATCTGTTTTGAGTAACGAGTAAAATATAACATTGTTCCATTCACCCGATTAAAAACACATGGCCTGAATTGATTATTCCAACTTGAGGCTACTGAGCGTTTTTCAGCATAGCTTTTGTCATGGGTATCCATGTTCTAGCTATACAATTTATGTATTTAAGTGGAGTATGACAAAGTGGACGGGCTCGCATGAATGAATGAAATATGTTTGTAAACGTGTGCCCGTTAGAAAGAGAAACTTCCTACACTCACTCATATACGCTTTAAAACAGGACCTTATTACCCATGTATGTGTTCAATAATAAAGTAACATAAAACCACTTTGTTCGGACGGTTTTCTGAACCGAAAATAACTGTTCGTATTGTTCATAGTTGGCCATTTATAACATAGCTCCCGGAATGCGCTTGATTGACTCTGTATGACAATTGTGTCACCGGATGTATGAAACTTGACAGGTAAAACAAAAAGATAAGTATTCAAACACGATCAAAATTCAAGCGGAAAGTTCTACTGTTTAGGTATTAGCCGTGGGACACATTTGATGATTTTCCTGGTCCTTTTTCGTCAAATCCATGACATGACTCCACATTATTTAACTGTCATGTTGAACTGAAATTACTCGTGAACTAACGAATAGACACTAGCGGTGTCCCAAGACTATTCGAGTAACCTAACTAACGAACTTTGCTGAACTACCAATATTATGAAATAAGACTTGCCTTGATTGGTCTTAATATAGTAATATGGTTTACGTTTGTGACACTCGTTTATATTTCACTAATCAGTTGCACACACACACATACTCTCACACACACACAAACACACAAACACACACACACACACACACACACACACACACACACACACACACACACACACACACACACACACACACACACACACACACACACACACACACACACACACACACACACACACACACAAATGCACAGACTCATACACCCGTAGTGTTTCTACTATTCAGTATCTTCTCTAGTGGTGTGTATGTTGTCCATGCCGCATTGCAACAGAGGAGTGTGCTAGGGACACAGGCCAGTAAACCATTGTCTAACAAGACAGAAATATATACTAATTTCTCACGGGGCTGTGTTCAAGTAAGTGACGTTCCGCATTTCAAGTACTATAAGTATTTGCTCAACGGACGTAGACATGGGTTCAACACAGTACGTCTTGCCTTAACCTATGTGTGTGCTCTTTAAAAACTAAATTAAATTAATTTATTAATTTCTTTGAAATTGTCTCATAACAATAAGATAACATCACCGTGTGTAAGTGGTCCGAGCCCTTTACATTTCTAAATGCTTTGCACGTACGGCTAACACACTTACAATGAAGATCTCACAGTGGAGCTCCGTAGTAGTAAGAGCAACAAAACTTTGACGAAATTATATTTTCTAGTTGTCTTAATTTGTCCGCATTCGGCCATCTATATTTGATTACCTCTATAGAATTTTGCATTGCTATCGGAGACTAAGCTGTCCTTTGTATAGTAGATATATGATGGCCCAGGTGTACAGCGTCCTTAACAGTTTGTAACTCGGTGCTGTTCTTCTCTCGGGTGTACATTTACGAAATCTAAAGAAAATTGAACTACGGTTTTATAAATTCCAAAAAATATTTATTAGCATAATATATTGGAATTCCGAAAATGCTGTTGACATTACATTACCCTGAATTCAACCGTCAATCAATGTGACGGTATTGATCGAGGCAACAGTACTATTGAACATAGACATGTACTTACATAACCGGAAGTGACAGAACCGTCTCATGAAGACTGATGAGTAGATCATGTTATCCGGATGTAGGTTTTCCTTTTGGAATAACGTCATTTATATCAACAGACTGTATAATATCCGAATGTATGCTCTTTGATTGCAACCATGCCATAGTTGTGTCGTTCTTTTGACATGACACCGCAATCTAAGTAGGCCTATATGACATCCACCCGTTTCTACTTACATGGCATACGAATGTAGATCGATGTTCCATGCTTTGTTTATCTACATACTGTATGTGTCATCCGAGTGGGCAACTATCCCATGTTGCACTGCGTCATTCACCCAATCGTAATCTGGCGAAAGCATTATCTATGACTTATATGATCTTGCATTGCCTTATGCCTCCAACCGCGACATGCAACAGTTTGATGTATTCAAATACGATACGTAAAAGTACATATCATTTACTGGCAAATAAATGTCGCTGCTAGTTTAATTCCGCCAATCTGCGCACACCTTTGCGCTGACCCACATATATCCTTCTGCTAACTGTATGACGTGTCAAACACTGTTTTCGATCAGGCACACATGTCACGGTCGAGCGAACTTGTACTCTGGTGCCTTCCTCGAAAAGAAACGCGGCCTGCATTCAACAGTACGTGGCTGCTGTAAATATACACCATGGTCACGGTCCAGTAAGCACGTAGGCCACTAGTAAAAAACTGTCTAAATCTCGTCTCTGATGAACATTCATTATGTAGCCTGTCTCAGCGTGTTCCTGAGTCAATCGACCGCCGGAAGCCTCATTGCTGCAGCAATATTGAACTCAGTAACTACGCCGAGTTTACTTAACTTAGACATCAGTTTACTTCACCTCCTCCAGCGAATACACGAAGGTCGGTAATAGTAATATATCGACCTGAGTACGAATCACCTCCTCCAGCGAATACACGAAGGTCGGTAATAGAAATATATCGACCTGAGTATGAATCACGTTACCGGATTTAAACTATCGAAGGGATAAAAAGCAACCACATGGACAGCGCGTGATCACAACACAACCACAACCACCCCCTCACACACACACAGACACAATTTGTTAATGATACGAAAATATCATTGGCATGATCCGTTACTTGCAGTTGCTCGCACGATCAAGCATTAGGGGGAGAAGGGGGGCAGAAAAGCAGATATACAATAGACATACAGACAGACTTTCATAAAAAAATGCATACATTCAGACAAACTGTCAGAAAAAGATGTATTGAAAGAAGCAGAAAGAGAGGGGGAGAAAAAGACTGGGCGGGAAAGACAGTCAGAGAAACAAACAACAACAGAAACTGAGAAAGTATGAGAAGGAGATACCTAGACGGATAGGCATACATACATACAGACAGACAGCCAGACAGAGAGACGTGCATACATAACTACAGGCAGGCAGGCAGGCAGGCAGGCAGGCAGGCAGGCAGGCAGGCAGGCAGGCAGGCAGGCAGGCAGGCAGGCAGGCAGGCAGGCAGGCAGGCAGGCAGGCAGGCAGGCAGGCAGGCAGGCAGGCAGGCAGGCAGGCGGGCAGGCAGGCAGGCAGGCAGGCAGGCAGGCAGGCAGGCAGGCAGGCAGGCAGGCAGGCAGGCAGGCAGGCAGGCAGGCAGGCAGGCAGGCAGGCAGGCAGGCAGGCAGGCAGGCAGGCAGGCAGGCAGGCAGGCAGGCAGGCAGGCAGGCAGGCAGGCAGGCAGGCAGGCAGGCAGGCAGGCAGGCAGGCAAGCAGGCAGGCAGGCAGGCAGGCAGGCAGGCAGGCAGGCAGGCAGGCAGGCAGGCAGGCAAACTGGCAGGCAGGCAGGCAGGCAGGCAAGCAGGCAGGCAGGCAGGCAGAAAACAGTCAGAGAACTCATTGGGAAGATGCATGTAAAAAGATATAAGTACAAATAAACGTTCTGATTATACCATCAAAACCAAGCTATAAGTTATTCTCCATCCACAGTTTGTTACATGTCCGAACACATACGTATGTATGTGTAGCGCCGTTGTGCAGTGGCTAGAGCTTCGAACTCTCAACCGAGAGAACCCGGGATCGAATTCTGTGCGGCGGTGTCGAACCGTGGGCAAGTTCGTTCACTATACGTTGCTCCAGTTCATTCAGCTGTATGAATGAGTACCTGGCTATAGACAGTGGTGGATATTTGTTTACGAATAGTCTTCGCGCATTAATTGCAGCGTAGCTGGATGCTTCCCAGAGAAGTCGAGATGGTGCTCGATTGAACAGGTCTGCCAGGGAGTAAAGTGTAATGCGCTTTGAGCAGTCCTGGGGACTGGATACTGCGCTGTATAATACACTCTACTTCTACTGTATATGCCGTTGCGATAGCATCAGTATCGGACAACGGCTAACGCACCCAATCGACGCTCTCGCCATGGCCAAGGCGAGCAACGGTTATATGACGAATTGAGTCATGAAGGGTGGGCTTCAATGTATGAAACGAACGCCGAGACGACATTTTCTTAGCTAATGCGCTAACGTCAGTGCATTCAGCTCGACGTCGTTGAATATGCTGCCACAAAGCTAACCTTAAGTACATCGGAAATATACAGTGCGCGTCAGACTATTGGATTCCAACATGGTAAATATCCTTACCTTACCTTACCTATCCTCTTCGGGCCTTGTGGCCCATAAGGCAACTGTGCGTCTCCGCCATCTCGCTCTGTCAACGGCTACGTGTCTGGATTTGCTCCAAGTTGCCCAGCCCAGTTGTTTTCGTTCTTTTTCCACTGTGGTTCTCCACGTTGTTTATGGTCGACCAACTTTTCTTGTTCCTTCCGGCATCCATGTCAGTGCTGTCAGGCAGTCTTTCTCTTCATCTTTGTCCCACTTTTTACGTGGGGTCGATGTATGATGATGTCATTCGCCTCCATATCGCTCGGTCGTGCACTTCTTCCCCCGACAGTCCTTTCTCCCTGAGATCTGCCCCCACACTGTCTAACCACCTCCTCTTCGGCCTTCCTCTCCTCCTCTTCCCTTGCACTTTCATTCCCATCGCTCTCCTTCCCACATAATCCTCCTCTCTTCTCATTACGTGTCCATACCATCTCAACCTATTTTCTTGGACTTTCTTTGATATTTCTCCGACTTTCGTTGTCCCTCTGATTCTTTCGTTTCTTATCTTGTCAATCTTTGTGGCTCCGCACATCCATCGTAGCATTCGCATTTCTGCGACATCCAACTTCTTTTCCTGTGTCTTCTTTGCCGCCCATGTCTCCGCCCCGTACATCAGTGCTGGCCTTACCACTGTCCTGTACACTTTTCCCTTGATCTTCACGTTCATTCTTCTGTCACACAGCACTCCAGATACTCTCTTCCAGTTCTTCCACCCGCTCTGCACTCTATGAGTGACTTCCGCATCCAATTCTCCATCATCCGCCAATGTCGATCCTAGATATTTGAATGTCTTCACTCTCTTCACTGTCTCGCCCTGTAACCGGATCTCTAGGTCATTGTTTTCGTTGCACCTCAGGTATTCCGTCTTCTTTCTACTAATCTTTAGTCCTCGATCTTCCATTGCACTTCTCCATTCCTCGAGCTTCCTTTCCACCTCCTCTCTTCTGGTACTGCACAGCACGATGTCGTCTGCAAACAGCATACACCAGGGGGGCTGTTCTTTGATGCCCCGGCCCAACACATCCATAATCAAGTCAAACAGGTAAGGACTCAGTGAGGACCCCTGGTGCAGCCCCACTCTAACGGTGATCTTGCCTGTCAGTCCTACACTGCTCTTGACTTGCGTCCTTGCGTCTTCATATGTGTCTTTTACAAGGCGTACATACTTTTCAGGCACACCCTGCTCCCGCATACACCTCCAAACCTCCTGTCGTGGCACTCTATCGTATGCCTTCTCTAAATCAATGAATACCATGTGCAGTTCCTTCTGCATCTCCCGGTGTTTCTCCATCAACTGCCTTGCCGCAAATATGGCGTCCGTTGTTCCTCTGCCCGGCATAAAACCGAACTGCTCCTCACCTATGCTTGTCTCCTCCCTCAGCCTTCTGTCATTTACCCTTTCCCAAACCTTCATGGTGTGCGACATCAACTTGATGCCTCTGTAATTGCCACATTCCTGGATGTCTCCCTTCTCCTTGAAAATAGGCACGATGACACTGTCTCTCCATTCCTCTGGCATTTTCTCTTGTACGTATATCTTCTGCATCAGATCCCACAGCATATCGACCCCCTCTTCTCCCAAACTCTTCCAGACCTCCACTGGAATTCCGTCTGGTCCCATCGCCTTCCCAGTTTTCATTCTTTTCAGTGCCACCTCTACTTCCTCCCTGATAATTCCTGGTGTTAAGCCTTCATTTGGCACTCCATCGTCAAAGACTGCCCTCGGGTTCTCTACGTTTAGCAGATTATCGAAATATCCTTTCCACCGATCCTTGATCTTATCCTGTTCCCATAGAACCACTCCTTGTCCATCCTTTATCTGTCTTATCTGTGTGAAATCTTTGGTCGATTTGTCGCGAGCCTTTGCTATTCTATATATCTTTCTTTCTCCCTCCGATGTTTCCAGCTCCCCGTACACCTCGTCCATTGCCTGTGTCTTTGATCTTGCTACTTTTTTCTTTGCTTCTTTGTTTGCCTGCCGATAGCTGTCTCTGTCTTCATGCTTTCCTGATGTTTCCCACTTCTTCTTAGCCTCTTTCTTAGCTCTTATCGCATCCTTCACCTCATCATTCCACCACCATGTCTCCTTGTCCCCAGGGGGTCTCTTTCCTGTTGTCATGCCCAGCACCTCCTTTCCCGCCTCAATATCACCTTGCTGTTCTCCTCCCACCATTCATGTACGTTGTCCAACAATCTCCTTTCCTCCAACACTTTCTCCCTAAACTGCGTCTTTGGGCCCTCTTCTTTCAATCTCCACCACTTGATCTTCGGTGTCACCTGCTCTGGTCTTCTTTTCTTACTACACTTAATCTCCCAGTCCATCACCAGTACTTTGTGTTGTGCCGCCACACTTTCCCCGTTTATGACCTTGCAGTTCTTAGCTTCTTTCAGATGGGATCTTCTACACATTAGGAAGTCTATTTGACTTTCTCTTCCTCCACTCCTGTAGGTCACCAACTGGCTCGCTCTCTTCTCGAAGAAAGTATTCCCTATCGCCAAATCAAATGCCATCGCAAAGCCTACTACCCTTTCGCCTTCCTCGTTCCTCTCTCCCACTCCCCAGCCACCGTGTATCCTCTCAATCTCATCTCTACTCATTCCCACGTGACCGTTTAGGTCTCCGCCTACAATCACCCTTTCTCTCTCTGGTATCGACCTGAGCTCTTGATCCATCTGTCTCCAGAAGGTTTCCTTCTCCTCCTCTTCACAGCCCACTTGGGGGGCGTACGCGCATATTATGTTAACCACCGTCTCACCTAAACCCAGCTTGACACTCATCAATCGATCGTTCCTTCTGCTCATACTCACTAGGCTATCTTTAAGTTCTTTGTGTAGCACTATCCCCACCCCATTTCGCCCTCGCTCATCTGTTCCACTATATAGCAGCTTGCAGTTTCCTCCCAACTCTCTCGCTTTGTTCCCCTTCCACCGAGTCTCCTGCACACACAGCACTCCCACCCTCCTCCTCTCCATCAGATCCGCCAACTCCCTTCCTCGTCCAGTCATTGTCCCCACATTCAATTTCCCCACTCTCATCAGTGCTGTCAGGCAGTGGTTGTGGTAAATAGAATAGTGTAAAATAGTGACGTGGTTATATAATGGTTATTTATTAAAAAAAAACTATAGCGACCTGCTACAGTATGTTTCTTATTCTGTGTATTACTTAGATATGTCATATTTTGATGAAGTTATCAGCAATAGACACTAACAAATACTTTCCGTTTGACAAGATGACTGATCACAATGAAAATTTTTGTCATAAGTTACGGCGTCCAGTCATAGTGACCTAGACAAAGTACTTTGCGGGAACATTGGCGGGTGCAGATCGTGAGAATTGGTGGTACACAAAAGTTGAAAAGCGAGTGGAATTATTGATCGATAAGTATTAGTCTTGCCTTAATATTATTCATAAAGTAACAGTACGTATATTGAGTAATGGTTGTGCATGAAGTTAGTCAGATAAAGTATATTAAAACAGTTCAATATACAAACAGGTAAACCTAGTTTTTTGTTTGTTTGTGTAGCTGTTGTCCCACGTATTCGCCAGGGCGCGGTGTAACCTAATTAAACAAGGAAGTCCAGCGTAAGGTAATTTATTGTATTTATACTAGGTCACTACAGGTAATGTTAGCGTTTGTAATAGGACTGATAGTCACTGTGTAATTAAAATCTAGTCGACACCTGACATGTTCAAAATGCGATAATTGGGTAGATTTGATCGTTGAGAACATTGGCGGGTCTAGATCGTTGAGAACATTGGCGGGTCTAGATCGTTGAGAACATTGGCGGGTCTAGATCGTTGAGAACTTTGGCGGGTCTAGATCGTAGAGAACATTGGCGGGTCTAGATCGTTGAGAACATTGGCGGGTCTAGATCGTAGAGAACATTGGCGGGTCTAGATCGTAGAGAACATTGGCGGGTCTAGATCGTTGAGAACATTGGCGGGTCTAGATCGTTGAGAACATTGGCGGGTCTAGATCGTTGAGAACATTGGCGGGTGCAGATCGTGAGAATTGGTGGTGCACAAAAGTTGAAAAGCGAGTGGAATTATTGTAGCTGTTGTCCCACGTATTCGCCAGGGCGCGGTGTAACCTAATTAAACAAGGAAGTCCAGCGTAAGGTAATTTATTGTATTTAAACTAGGTCACTACAGGTAATGTTACCGTTTGTGATAGGGCAGATAGTCACTGTGTAATTAAAATCTGTTGTAACATAATGTGTGCTGTAGTACACAGGAAAGAGTCTTTCTAAAGAATAACTTAGTTTTAATATCTTAAGTTCTACCTGGGATAAAGTGTAAAACTACAAGAGACCACGGCGACGTACAAACAGCAAATAAACTTCTGATAGATGATCCGGCCTTAAGTTCTACCTGGGATAAAGTGTAAAACTACAAGAGACCACGGCGACGTACAAACAGCAAATAAACTTCTGATAGATGGAGCATTGGAATATCTCCTTTGAAACCAAGTTATCTGTTATTATGACTGCCTTTGATCCGGCCTTAAGTTCTACCTGGGATAAAGTGTAAAACTACAAGAGACCACGGCGACGTACAAACAGCAAATAAAGGCCGACACCTGACATGTTCAAAATGCGATAATTGGGTAGATTTTCCAAAATCGGAGTGTCATAATTCATGTAGGGGGTTGCAGATGGAATATTCTAACATTGTAAGAGGTTGGAGTGTTTACTGGCGGAAATGATGATGACAGGAAAGGGTGACTTGGACAAGGACAACACAGATGGTGAGACTAGAGAAGATCAGTGAGAACAGAGACAAGGAGATTGGTGGTAAGGAGAGAGAAGCCAAGAAGTATGTTGAAGGGGGAACACATCTCTGACAGGACGGAAGAATACAGAAGGAAAAGGAACGAAAAAGAAGAAGGTGACAGAAGGAAAAGGGACAAAGAAGAAGGTGACAGGAGGGAAAGTGACAACAGGGGGAACGAAGACGCGAGTTAAGGTTGGAGTGAAGGTGACAGGCGGAGATGACAGCAACAAGACGGCCGGAAACCAACGATGGGGCTGTTCCGAGGCAGTGATAGAAGGGGTAAGGAGGAAAGCGAGAATATTCACGGGTGACTCTTTAATGCGAAAGACAGACAAGACGGTTAGTGAAGGAGAAGACACAGTAGCATTTCTCTTATATGCTTTATCTTGGCCCCTGGTAAGCAGAGAAAGTGATGGTTCCTGGGAAGGGAGGGACCATTTTAGTACATGTATGAACAAATAATGAAGAGAGGGAGAAAACAACCGGAATACTCCAGAAATACAGACAGTTAGCCAGAAAGTTAAAGCAGACAAGGGTAGAACAGTTTGTTCTCTCAGGTATTTTGCCAGCAATGGAAACTGCAAGAAGATGGCAATCAACGCACTAGTTGAGTAGATGTGTGAAGATGACGGGGTGGGATTCATCGATTAGATTTATGAGGATACTTTGTTGGGAGGGAAGATATGTACACGTGAGATGGCTTGTATCTAAACGGAAAGTGGGCAGACGTTTTTTTTTAGAGAACCTGCAGCAATTTGTCGATTATGGAACAGGTTGCATTTGTTTAAAATAGATGCACAAGGGGGTTTCACAAAGACGCCTGAAACTGGAGGCATACATAAAGATAGCACAAATAAATCAGCAAACTACAGCCTGGATAACTCTCCTGAAGCTGAATATAAATGCGTCTGAGTAAATACAAGGAGCATAGGAGTAAACAAAATTAGTGAACTAAACATTCAAGTTGAATGGGGTGGAATCAGACTATTTAGGACAGTTAATTGTAAATCCATAAATGGTAGCTAAGAAAAGAAGGGCAATGAAGGATAACAAATCACCTGGAGTGGAAGGGATTCCACCCAAACTACTACTGCAAATTGTAGAAGAAATTAGCACACCGCAACAGTTTTCAACTTCTCATTAAACGAGGAAGTGGGTCCTTTTGAATAGAAACAAACAAACATTATACGGTTATTTAAAAAGGGTTCGAGAAAGATTATCTACTTAGATTTTCAGAAAGCTTTCGACAAAGTTCTACATCAAAGGTTACAGCTTAAACTAAAGGTCCATGGCATAGAAGATGGTCTAATTAACTGGATAGAAAACTGGCTGATTGACAGAAGACAACGGGTAGTTATTGATGGGGAGGCTTCACATTGGAATTCAGTTTTGAGTGGAGTATCACAGGGATCAGTACTTGGACCTACAATATTCTAAATATATATCAACGATTTGGACTATGATATAACGCGATACACAGCGTATACAAAAAAAAATACCGCTGTACAAAACAATAGTTAGGCCTCATATAGAATAATGTATACAAGCGTGGATATGCTAGAAAGAGTACAGAGGAGAGCGACGAAAATGATACCAAAAGTGATATATCTTAGATACGAAATATGCCTAAAAGAATATGGTTTGACAACACTAGACAAATATTGACAGAACTATTTTTTCTCAGTTAAGAAAGATAGACGGACTAAGGGACATGACGTTACATTAGTAAAGACTCAGTGTAGATTATCTATAAGAAAGTTATCATTTTCTCAAAGGATTGTAACGGATTGGAACATATTATCTGCTGATTGTGTTGTGCTAGTAGACTGAATATGTTTAACAATAAAATTGACACGTACGTCAGAAGGGCGGGATACACGTAGATGAAAAGGGTTGGACTTTTGATAAGCCAAAAGGTTTCTGTGTCTACCTAATTTCGGTTTATTTTGTGAATGAACATTATATTTACGTGACTGCCAACTCTCCCTCGATTAATCCAGACAACTAATATTCTTATATAGTTAAGGTTTCAAATGGAGTACAGTTTGGAGAATATTATTAAGTAGAATATATGAATATATAGAATATGAATACGTCGATAGCGCGGTTATTTTATGTTGTTGTTCTCCTACTTGTTCCCTGATGCACGCACACACACGCACGCTCATACACACGCTCACACACACACACACACACACACACACACACACACACACACACACACACACACACGCATACACACACACACACACACACACACACACACACATATTGACTCATATTACACATCATTACTTAAGCTCATGCATTTACTTCGCTTCACTTCATTTAAATGCCTAGGTCAATTTGACCCCTCGCCTGTCGCCCTGTCTAGAGCATACTGCTGTGCTGTTAAAATCGGGAGTTCAGTATCAAATCAAATCAAATTTATTGTAACTCATACAATACAAATCAAATTAAGACAAATCCTATATAATAACATAACAAGGGAAGAACATTAAATAATGTTATACTCCCTGTCAATCTGGGTCATTCCACCTCTTCGCGGCCATCCTCGTTTTTTGTGTCCTTGTTTTCTGTTTGCGGAAAAGTTGTGAATAGCTAACACGGATCACTTAGTTTTTACTAGGTTAAGTGTAACACTGTCGTGTTTATGCCGTATCAATCAGGTTGTTAATGATGTAATGTGATGTAAACTTTGCGATGTTGATCAATTGCATTGATCATTTGGCTGTGTGTGGCCTGGACACGGTGTTTTCCTATCACCAGAGCTACTTTGGCAGTAGTTATTCCTGTATATCTGTTTCTGTTGGTGCAATACGTGTTATAGTTTGCAAGTTCTGGACAATTAACACATTCCTTCTGCGTTATGTAGTTTATACCAGATAGAAGGAATCT